>CM056611.1:24334275-24353086 GCA_029721355.1 Tegillarca granosa | reverse complement strand
TTGATTAAAAAAATTAGATTAAAGAAGTGGATTTTATGGACAGGTGCTGAAGCCATTTGGGACTGAAAAGGATGTACTTTATTCACATAAGACGGGTGGACTTTATATAGAGGTTCATTATATAGTAAAAGCCATTTGGGATACTTCAGACTGGTTGTTATAGACAGGTGGGCTTTATATAGAGGTGGACTCTACAGCAGGTTATTCTGTATAAGAAAGATCTTTTACGTCTTACACTTACGTACTGAGATGTAATTGCTTAAAAAGGAGCGTCTTCGTTTGTCTATCTTTAATGATCAGGAGGATTTAAATTCTAAATTTGATCTTACAGGTTTTCTATATGTATATCATAGTGTACATTTAGCATTATCATGTGGATTTAGGGCTTCATGTCTTAGTAAATATATCGCTACAGGTAAAAAATCATGAATCGTGCCGATGTTCTTTTCTGAAATACTACCTTTTCTTACGACCAATCCTCCCTTTATGTGCTACGTGATAATATATTGAATATAGTCATTTTGACACTTAACATTACAAAGGCAATGACTATTTCGTAAAAGCCCTAAGTATTTGCAGGAATTTAAGCATTTGAATCACGTTTTAAGACAGAGAGAGAGAGAGAGAGAGAGAGAGAGAGAGAGAGAGAGAGAGAGAGAGAGAGAGAGAGAGAATTGGGATTAAGGGAGGCACATATATAACCAGAAATGGTTAAGTTTCAGTATCTTACCGTATGCATTAAGTTTTGGATTAATGAAAGAAAAAGCTTTTTTTCATTTGTCTTTTTGTGAATATTCAAATATCATCATTATTATCATCATCATCATCCCGATAATATAAACCATATAAGGGAAGCGACAATATGTACAGTCAGTGGAAATACATATTGTCGTCGGTGCGACAATATGTACAGGGGCGACGATATGTATTGCCAGAGATCTTCCAAAATCGTAATTTTATTTCTGTAAATTCTTAAAAGAACAATAACAAATATTATCGATGAAGGTACATGCTTATTCAAGCTACAAAAACGGCCAATAATTTTACCTCATTGTGATACAGTCACATTTACAATTTTTGTTTTTACATCGTCGATTGCTATATCAACAAATCTGCTATTTTGTTAAAAGTGTTGATCGATATCGATGTCCATATCCAAGAAAATGGTTTCTAGGTCAGAATCTTGAATGTTTGTCATCATTTATACCGACTTGTATTCGACAAAACCTTCTTCAGAAAAAAGTATGTTTGTCAGACATTCATTGCATATAATCCAAGTTGTTGTCGTTTAATTGTTTGTAAACATAGAAACGCTTGTACAAGACAATAGAGATAGTCTAGTCAATCTGCATTTTGACCTCAAACTAATTGCAACAGAACAAATTTTGTTACTAATATTCTCTCAAATACATGAAATGGTTATAGTAAAAAGTCTACCAAAATCTGACAATGGTAAACATGTTTTTGAGAAGTTTTAGTTTCTTATGGGGATTTCTAAGACAAGGGAGATAACTCCTGTAAAACAGGTGGAGTTTTTGTCCAATTAGCATATGTTTTTTGCTATTTTAATAAAAAATAAAGTAAAGACCCTGGAATAAATCAATCATAATTGATTCCATATGTATTTCAACATTTCTGATTTTATTTAAAGTGAAATCATTGGTCCATTTTTATTCAGTTGCATTTTATTTTAAGTCTTTTACAATCTAATGTTTCTATAGTGATGAAGTATTTATTACAGAATACTCAAATTAATAAAGTAGAAGTATAGAAAAGTTATGTTTCAACTAGAGATATACTTATTTTATCATTTTTTGTGTATAACAAAACATATTTGAGGTGAATAAATCTTTTTTTCATCTCATCAATATGCCCTTAATCAGCATTTTACATAAATTCTTTAAACAAAATGATTTTTTTTTTTTTTTTACATTCCATTTACATATTACATTCTAAATTGTCTTACATTATCTGTTTTTAGTCTATGTATAAATTCCCATCTAATTTCTAGGTTGGTCTCCATAAAATATCAGAGAAAACCTGATGTTTTGAAAATTTTTGTGCAAAATTTTGGATCACAATACAGAGTTATCTCCATTCTCTATAGAAAATGCTATTGGTAACTTCAATTGGCAAAATACCCAAATTCCTCTGGATTGAAATTGGTAGATTTTTTATGGTGAATAAAAACACAATTCCTAAATACATTCGCATGAAAATATTTTTTGTTGCAATTTCTTTGAGGTTTACCCTATTTTTTAATAGATTGACTAGACTAAGAGGAGTGTATTAAAATCTGTAGCTTTTTGTATAATTTGTGGGATACTTTCATTGAAATTTTTATAAACAAAGGCAGCTTTTCCACATAAAATAATTTTTTTTTTGTAATCAGAGTAGGCTTAAGTTTGCACTTACCCCTTCTGGATTTTCTGAAGCGATATGAGGTTAGCCATTTTGTTTTGTAATAAAATTCTGTCAGAATATTTGCAAGCGCCCATATTAGACTTTTTTCATATTGGCCAATTGTATCTAATATAGACCCAATTTTGTGAATTTATTAGCGAGGCAGATTTTTACGTATTCTCTCAATAACATATGTTGTTAATATATAACACAAATAACAGTTAAGTTTGATATGTCAGATGTGCACATTTCAGAAAATCATTTCTCATTAGTGACAGTAAGACCGAAAAAGTTTGATAGAAAAAAAAAGCCAAACAGTTGAAAACAATGAATCTAAAGTTCCAAAAATATATAAATCTAAACCCAGCAAAGGAATGCTATGCATGAGGGAACAAACCTTAGTTTTAAATAAATTTCATTATTATTATTTTATTAATCAGGTATTTTCATATAGGCCATGTGATTTTTGCCAGAATTGTTCAAATTAACTCGATGCCGAAGGCCACCAAAAACACACGTTATTAATTGATAACTTAGCAAAAAGGTCCGAAAAGTGGTCTAAGTGCACAATAGAGTTTTGCTTCTTTATTTTATTTTATTTTATTTTTTTTATTTTTTTTTTTTTTTTTTTTTTTTTGGCATATAACATCTATCGATCACCATTGTTATTTTTGTTTTCAGGTTTTGTATATGTATTACTGACGTAGTAGAAGACACGAAGACACACCATTTGGCCACTCATGAAACCATGCACATTTTTATATCGCTCTTCCACATCAGTTTCACAAGAAAAGTCATTGTTGTTAGATTGTTCCACTTCTCATGATTCTTTTTTATTGTTTTTTAACCCGATTGTTTGAAAAATAAAACGAACAATGTTTAAAAACTTCAGTAATTGCGACGTTTTTGAAATTCAAAATTTAAATATTCTTTCTTAATATAATTGAATATATTGAACCAAAGCGTTCTAAAACCTTACAAAACTAATTTTTATTTTTAAAAAACTATACTTTTTCTGTGATATATATAGCGTTATATTTTAATAAAGGTCAATTAAAATCTTTCAGATAGATATTATTGAATTTTCTCCTCAACAAGTTAAAAGTAATAATGACTACTTTTTTGAAATTTATTTAAAAGTAAGAATTATTACCCCTTGCAAAGCATTCCTTAGTTGGATTTGAATAAATCAAATCTTAGAACGTATATATAGATAAAAATGATGACTGCAGCAAATTATATATGAAATTTTTATAAATATAAATAAATAAAATTAATTAGATCCTTTTGTTGTAAGAGATATTTTAAAAGAAATATAAAACATTTTTCACAAATAATTGAAAAATGTCCACTTGCTTTCTCTCAGTCACGTGATCTCATTTGTATATTGTTAGAGACATATTTTATAATTATCAACATCAGGATCATCTCTTCCATAACTACATAGGTAAGGTGATGGACTCCTAACTTGAGGGACCAGGGTTCGATTCCCAGTGAGAGCGGATAATAGATGAAAATTTTAATTATAAAATTTCTTGTAATTTCTATTTAATTAATTAAAATCCAATTAGACTACAGAATGTAATAAATAAATAATAAGAAAATTGAAGAAATAAATTTAAAAACTTGGGATTAAAATTATAAATATAGAAAATTAATTTATCATCACTTTATTTTTTTCAAAATTAATAAATGCAATAGTTTTTTAAAATGAAATTTTAAAAAAGATAATGATAAAATAATATCTCATTGCTTTTTTTTAAAAAAAAGGAAAAATATCAATTTTTCCTTAAAGATCCTTAAAGCCTCCTTAAAGATCTTTAAAATTTCAGTTCTATTAAGGATCCTTAATGAGTCCTTAAAGACTCCTTAAAGGCATATTAAAGGATCCTTAAAGCGCCCTTAAAGGTCCTTAAAGGGACATTTAAGGTAGCTTTAAGGAGGCTTTAAGGATCCTTCATGATGCCTTTTCATCATGTGCAAATGCACTCCAATCGAATGTACATAGTCAACATATACAAAATAGATCGAGAAGTAAAACAGCTAAAGAATGTTGAATTTAGAGTGCCAAGATTTGTTAAAAGATGTTTTGCAACGGCGTTGATCATTTAACTAATAAATGTTGGCTAAAGTTTCCAAAAGGACAGGCAGCGGGAGTGCATGTCACACCGTTGAATGGACAAATAACTGACTTAGTTAAAATCGAAATTCCTCAACAACACTCGGAAAGTAAATTAGCGAATGTTTGCGATTTCAGTTCGATGCAAAACGAAACAATGCCTGTTTTAGATGGTCGGTTAGGAACTGAACAGATTTTAGTATTAAGAGATATATACAACATTAGTTAAGGACAGTGAAATGCTTGGTATGAAACAAACAAAAAATATCAGTTAGTCGATGGCAGTGAGGTTATTGTACAAGTTGCACAAGTAAAGTAGATTCTCCATTTTTTAGCGGAATAACAAATGCATGGAGGAAGGCAGGAATGTCAAACCTCACCTGTAATATACTTTTTAATCTGACTGGCAAAATCAGTTAATTAGATTGTAAATTCAATAGTTATTTTTCAGACATTAATATGCAATTTTGTAGAATCTTAATCTTAGTGCACTTCTGATGTTAAAATTGTTTGATTCATTTTTGATACAGAAAAAAGTTTTTGAGACTATTTTGTCAATTTAATTTGTTTATAATTGAAAATTCTTATTTAGTTTTTAATTGAAATGAATAATAATATTGGATATACAGATACTTTCAAGACAAACAAAAATATTAAACAAATTAGAATTAAATATATTGAATAACCTATCTCTAATAAGGAAGAAAAAAGAACAAAGGGATCAAAATAAACTCAATGTTTCGATGTTTTATGGTGGCAAAGATTGTGAATTAACCAGGGGTAGGTTTTAAGTCTTATAAGGGAGAGAGAGAGAGAGAGAGAGAGAGAGAGAGAGAGAGAGAGAGAGAGAGAGAGAGAGAGAGAGAGAGAGAGAGAGAGAGAGAGAGGGGGGGGGGGGGTTATGCCCTGTCAAATTATAGGTTTCTACAGTTCTCTCAGGGGTTATTACAGGGATCGAAGAAACTGAAATGCCCATAGAAAACCACCGACAAACGACACACAAACTGACAAATATTTTCAAACATTTTAATGTCGTCATAATATAATCTTTGTGATATTTCATTAAGAAAATTCATGAATTTATAATATAACATCGATGCAATGGTAATTAAATCTTGTGCAGACAGAAAAACCTTGACGTAAAGAGAGAGAGAGAGAGAGAGAGAGAGAGAGATAGAGATCTGTATAATAGGATACCGAAATATAAAGGTATAAAGAAACAGCAGTAGAGAGAAATAATATTTATAAATAGCTTTTAAGCTATAGATTTATATTTTTGTAAAAATGTGTCCTCGATTTTTAAAAAATTTATATGTATAAGCGATTGTTAAATTATAATAATTTCAAATCACGGGCCTGAATCTTTCGATGCAGATTTCAAACAAGAAGTTCCAGCCCTGTTTAACCATGATCCTTATTTTAACCCTACCCGCTTAAGTTATCACTTGAATTTCCAATATAAGGAATTAAATGGTAATACACGTATGTTGAACATGTTGAAATGACGCGTATTAATGTAGCGTCCAAAGTCCTGTCGTGCATTTTTACTCTTTTAAATGTGTTTTTTAAATATTTATTTTCCATTTTTAATATCTTAAATTAAAAAAAATTGTGTTATGTACACAATTTCTTGGACTGATTATCGAGAAAAAATTACCATTTCTGTGTTAAATGTTTTACAAATTTAAAAATAAAACCTTTTATTACCATGTATTTAGGTTTAAAATAGCGGGTCATTCATGGTTAATTGATTGTATTTGGAATTGGTATTTTGATTCCGAGAGAAACTGCAGATTTATAAAAAGTTTGAGAATCAATCATCCATGAATAATACACTAAAAGTTATCCCTTCAAACGAATCAATAATTACCAATCTTTACAAGGTACACTACGCCTATCATCTTCAGTCCCATATGTTAATTGATTAATACTTTGGTACATCTGGTACAGAATTAACAAATACTTTGGCTAGATAAATAATGTTTGATCATTCATCATTCATCTATCCATCTATGATTTCATTAGTTATCTCATTATTTATTTATCCAACCATCAATTCATTTTTTAATTTATTTATTTATTCATTTATCGATCCATCCATTTAACCATCCATCCATCCACCGTTATGTATTTATTTAATCATTTATCCATCCTTTATTTATTTAAATAAGTTATTTATTTACTAAATCCAAAGACAGAAATGTCGCTGCTTAATTCTTTTAATAATTCATTTTATATTTTATTCATTTATTATTTATTTATTTATTTATTTATTTATTCATTTATTAAACCAACCACGTATTCTTTTCTTTCCTTCCTTCTCTCCTTTTTTCTTTATTATCTTTCTTTTTCTTTTCTTTATTGATTTATCTATCCATCCATCAATTCACTGACTATCCTTTATTTTTTAATTTATTAATTTATTAATTTATTTATTCATTTTTTTTATCCATTCATTCATCCAGCCATTCATCCATCCATCCACCCGTTAATATTTATTTAACAATTTATTCGTCTTTTATTTATTTAATTCAATTATTTATTTATATATTTATTCAACCAACCATCCATTCTTTTCTACCCTCCTTTTCTCCTCTCTTTCTTTATTTTTTATTGATTTATTAATCCATCCATACAACTATCCATCATTTATTCATTTATTTATTTGATTTATTCATTTATTTATTTATTTTTAAATTGAATTGTGTATTATTGAATTATTTTTTTAAATTTTAATTTATTTCTAATTAATTATTGACTTCAATAAATGTATATGATGTTTCCGAGTAAAATTGTACTTTGCCAAGTCAATCAACTAAATCACTTGTAAACTATCTATGTATATCAAACTAGATTAATTTAATTTTACGTGATTTGTATAATCTGTTACATAGTTAACTACATAAATACTACTTGCACAGAACTAGATAATACGTTGGTTACCAAAACAAGTTACTTACCTGTATTTTGCCATGTTTTCATATATGTCAGTGTTTGATTTAATTTCAAATCCGATTTATTTATTTATTTATTTATTTATTTATTTATTTATTTATTTATTTATTTATTTATTTATTTATTTATTTCCCTTTTTTTCATCTTCATTTTTATCGTTTTTTTTAATTTGTATTTGTATTTTTCAATTTTTGAATGAATCAAAAAGAATTATTTGATATACTCAACTTTTATTGTATAATTTTCTAGCAAAAATCAAGTTTGTGTCAAATCAAAATTCAGATATACATATCCCTCAAAATAAAAAGTCATTACTCTCTGAATTCTATGTTTGTAAAATTAAGAATGGTGTTTTTTCAAAGCTGATTTTCAACATTTCTTCTTTTACATAACAGTTGTATACATATGCTCCTCTATAAAATTTATTAAATTTTATGTTGTAATTTCAGATATTAAAATAAGAATCGTGCTAAAACTTATTTTCTGCCTTTCCCCCTTAAAATATAATATAGAAACCACATATATTCTGAAAGATAAAGAATCAATTTTACTTTCAAAAAAGTATAATTATCTGTCACCATTGCAAAAAATTAACCCATAAATGCAAAAAAAGTTTAACTCTAATTTCAATATTGTTTCAGAACATAGCAAACTGCATGCTTATAACTGTCCGAAATTTACGTTTAACAGACACATAATAATAATAATAATAATAATAATAATAATATTATTAATAATAATAATAATAATAAATCTTTACCTAAATTGTTACTTGCTAAAATGCCATTCAAATATTTATATGTTCACGTAAAATCTATATTATAACGACAATTTGATTTATAATTGAAAAGGATGATATTTAGATACAGAAACAGTTTTAAACTGGAAACAAATGATATAGTTTAAGGATATATATAGAATGAATAAAGTCGGGCCAATTTGACATGTGATATGGAATAAACTATGCTTTGTTCTTTTTAACACATATTTGAATTTTTAAAATTAATCTAACTCGTGTTTTTCCATTTCTTTTATTTCCCGATGTTCATTTTGTGAATTCAGCCAGTTGTTAAATTTGTAGACACAGGAGATTGTTTTTCTTACATAACCTTCCAAAATCTTCTGTGGTCATAGATGATTTTTTAATTAATGAATCCAAGTTCAATATATCCTGCCAGTTCGTCAAAAACTTTCTTTCCTCGACTTTACCAGGGAGACATGATGTTTGTTTATTATCGTCTGCATCAAAGCAAAAGAACGCAGACACGTTTCGGATACTAGTACCTTAGAGGATCCGAGACGCGTTGTGATATTAGTGTGGAATATAGGGGTTGCAATATGGGGTGCGATAAAGGGGATGTGATATTGATTTGTAGTTTGCATCAATATCGGACATGCAGAAATTATGTATTTTAGTATAAAAATATGATAAATGTAAAATATATCTATATTATGTTTTATTAAAATCAAAAACCAATTTAATAATTTTTTTGAATGCGTATTTAATAACTCACCTACTGGAAGGATCAAGGCAAAAGTCTTTAAAAAATGAAAATCTTTCAAATGATAAATTTTCTGGCACTTTTTTTCTATAAATAACAATCGTCGAAATAAAAAGTGCGTTTCCCAACAAGTATACGTTTTTACCTATCCAATCATATTCAATGCTGTTAAAACTACCTCTGATATAATTTAAGGCGGGATATTGCAGTGCAGAAACATTGTTAATATTGGAAATGAGAATATCATTTCGTGATCGAAATAAAATTTCATCTTGGTCTTCAAGCAGGACGAAATCTTTTGAATCTTTTTCATCAAACAATATCTTTGTTTCATTACCACATTGAATAAGGCCACTCAAAGAAGCAGTAAGTACTGTCACTTTTCCTGGAAACATAGATTGTATAGTTGATTATGCAAAATATCCTCTAAATATGAATTTTCAGTTAGAAACATAAAGCTTTAATGATAATTTAAGTTTACATTTATTACATTAATAGATGTAAAGATATCGGTGATAATTGAGATTTAAAAAAGTACATTGTATTTGTTTAAAATTTAGAAGTTTGTATCAATATACAACATTAACAAACACTACTTTATCGATAAAAATGTTTGAGTTTGTATTGATTCATTACATCAACTAATATAAAGATAACCTTTATATTATAAAAAATTCTATTTTTATTTTTTTTTTCAAATTCAAGCACATCCAAACATTTGTTATATGTTTTAAACAAATTAACAGAAGCCTTATTGATTAAACACAACTTTCAATTCTTGTTTTAAAAGGACTTTTTGAAGACTCTAATTTAAGACAAATTTAAAGAAGCTAAAATGTATTGCTTAAAGAGAATTTTCAATTCTTGTTCGAAAAGGATTTTTTTTGCGACATAAAGAACATAATTAATTTTTATGGAAACGAATATCTGACGTTTGAAATAACACTAAGCTAATAATACAAGTAAGTGATAAACACAAGACGGAATCGCATCTTTAAGCATCTTTAAGCCGAGCTTAAAGATGCTTAAAGATGCGCGTAAAGATGCTTAAAGATGGCTTAAAGATGGCTTAAAGATGGCTTAAAGGCACTGCCATCTTTAAGCCATCTTTAAGCCTGGCTTAAAGACGGCTTAATGGCACTGAAATTTTAAGCTTCTTTACACCATTTGGCTTAAAGATGGCTTAAAGATGGCATTAAATGATATTAAAAAATAAATCAATGAATCATTTAATGGTCTTTTTAAAACAGAAATCTGAAGTTAGTTGCAGACTACATTTTAAAAATGTAAAAAATAAATAAATAAACGATAAAAATAAAGTTGAAATTAAAAAGAAACAAACAAATTAATTAATTAATTAATTAGTTTCTTTTTAATTAATTAATTAATTAATTAATTTATTTATTTATTTATAATTAAATAATTGATAAGAAATTATTTATTTATTTATTTATTTATTTATTTATTTATTTATTTATTTATTTATTTATTTATTAAAAAATCGGAATGGGAATTAAAATCAAACACTGACATATATTTAAACATGGCACAATACAGGTAAGTAACTTGTTTTGATAACCAAGGTATTATCTAGTTCTGTGCAAGTAGTATTTATGCAGTAACAGATTATACAAATCACGGAAAATAAAATGAATCTGATTTGATATGCAAGTAAATAGTTAACTAGTGATTTGTTTGACTCGGCAAAATATAATTTTACTCGGAAACATCATATACATTTATTGAAGTCAATAAATAATTAGAAATTAAAACAACGAATTCAATAATACATAGTTCAATTTAAAAATAAATAAATAAATAAATAAATAAATAAATAAATAAAGGATGCGTACTTAAATAAATGGATGTATGGATGGATATATCAATCGATATAGAAAGAAAGAAAGAAAAAGAAAAAAATGGGTGGGTGGTTGAATAAATAAAAATAAAAATAAATAAATAAATAAAAATAAATAAATAAATAAATAAATAAATATGGATAAATGCTTATATAAATTTAAAGGGTGGATGAATGGTTGAAGGCATGCATGGATGGATTAATGGACAGAAAAAAATTAATTAATTAATAAATAAAGGATGGATAGTTGAATGGATGGATGGATGAATTAATAAAAAAAATAAAGAAAGAGAGGAGAAAAGGAGAGAAGAAAAGAATGGATGGTTGATTGAATAAATGGGGTCTTCCCGATTCTCACACTTTTAATTACTGGTATATATCATCATTGGTCTTAAATGTTGATTTAGTAATTATAGTGTATTTCCTTATTCTGTGTTTAATTTACCTGGATTTTTTTTAAAGTTAAAAGTCATGAATAAAATACAAAAAAAAAATTAATTTAAAAAGCATTAACTTATAAATTATGATAATTGACAATTATATAAAAATAATACAAAAAATTAAAATGTAAAACATTATTATTATTATTATTATTATTATTATTATAGCATTCACTTTTAAATTATGATAATTGATAATTATATAAATATATTTATATATTTATAAAAAAATGTTAAAAATATTATTATTATTAATTGTTATTAATATTATATCATTATAGCATTAACTTATAAATTATGATTATTGATAATTATGTAAAAATAATAAGTAAAAGATTATTATCATTATTATTATTGTAATGAGACCAATAGACATTCTGAACAGTGTTCACTAGCCCACGCGAGAAACTCCAAATCAGAACTGCAGTTCTTCTTCTTGTTCCGATGCAAGAGGTAGAGAATGTTTCGTTCAATGCACTACAAGCTATTGATGATGCCGATAATGTTCCCGATATATAACATCTTTTTGTGACTATGTTACTGAACATGGGGTAGAAAGTGACTGTAGCTTATGGAACCATTACGATACAGAAGGTCCACGTACTAAAAACCATCTTGAAGGATGGCACAGCAACTGAGATCAGCATTATCCAACACGCGGCTGGAGGTAGTCGCATCCCGAAAAAAACGGAAATACAGAACATTACAAGAGAGACTCGTCAGGCTGAAAGATCGACTACATCAGAATTGAATATGCAGGTGCGACATCACACCTACATAAATATACTCTAGTATAAATAAATAATATAATTAAATAAATAAAAGACGAATAAATTGTTAAATAAATATATAACGGATGAATGGATGGTTAATCAGAGACATATATTACATATATGTCTCTGGTTAAATGCATGAATGGATAAATAAATAAATAAATAAATAAATAAATGATAGTCTGTGAATTGATGGATGGATGGATAAATCAATAAAGAAAGAGAAAGAAAATAAAGAAAAAAGGAGAGAAGGAAGGAAAGAAAAGAATAGATAGTTGGTTTAATAAATAAATAAATAAATAAATAAAATGAATTAATAGATGAATTAAGCAACGATTGGATTTACTAAATTAATAATTTTTTTAAATAAATAAAGAATGGATAAGCGATTAAATAAATACATAACCAGATAACGATGGATGGATGGATGGATGGATGGATGAATAAATAAATAAATAAATAAATAAATAAATAAATAAATAAATAAATAAATAAATAAATAAATAAAATAATAAATGGTTGGAAAAATAAATAATGACATAAATAATGAAATGATAGATGGATAGATGAATGAATGAATGATCAAACGTTATTTATCTAGCCGAAGTATTTGTTAATTCTGTGCCAGAAGTACTTAAGTATTAATTAATTAACATATAGGAGTGAAGATGATAGGTGTAGTGTATCTTGTAAAGGTCGGTAATAAGTGATTTGTTTGATGGGATAACTTTTAAGTATATTATCATGGATGATTGATTCTCGAACTTTTTATAAATCTGCAGTTTTTCTCGAAAACAAAATTCTTCAAGTAATTATTACTTCAAGTTATTATTTAAAAATCGCTTATACATATAAATTTGATGATAATTCGAGGACACATTTTTACACAAATATCAATCTATAGCTTATAAGCTTTTTATAAATATTGTTTCTTTATATACATTTATATTTCGGTATCCCATTATACAGATCTCTCTCTCTCTCTCTCTCTCTCTCTCTCTCTCTCTCTCTCTCTCTCTCTCTCTCTCTCTCTCTCTCTCTCTTTCTCTCTCTCTCCGCCAAGGTTTTTTCTGTCTGCACAAGATTTAAATTCCATCGATGTTATATTATAAATTCATGAATTTTGTAAATGAAATATCACAAAGATTATATTATGACGACATTAAAAATGTCGGTTTTTCCATGGGCATTTCAGTTTCTTCTATCCCCGTATTAACCCCCGAGAGAAGCGTAGAAACTTATAATTTAACAGGGCATAACCCCACCCCCCCTCTCTCTCTCTCTCTCTCTCTCTCTCTCTCTCTCTCTCTCTCTCTCTCTCTCTCTCTCTCTCTCTCCGTAAAAGCTATCCCTCATTAATTCACAATCTTTGCTCTCATAAAACATCGAGTTTATTTTGCTTCATTCGTTCTTTTTTCTTCCTTATTAGAGATTGGTTATTCAATATATTTATATCTAATTTGTTTAATATTTTTATTTGTCTTGAAAAGTATCTGTGCATTTAATATTATTATTAATTTCAATTAAAAACTAAATTAGAATTTTCAATTATAAACAAATTCAATTTACAAAAGAGTCTCAATAACTTTTTTCTGTATCAAAAAAGAATAAATCAATTTTAACAACAGAAGTTTACTTAGATAAGATTCTACAAATGCATATCAATGTCTAAAAATAATTACTATTTGTTGAATTTGCAATCTAATTAACTGATTTTGCCAGTCAGATAAATAAGTATATTACAGGTGGGGTTTAACATTCCTGACTTCCTTTGATATATGAATGATTTATTTTTCTTTAAAATAAAAGATTGATTAATTTATACTATAAAATTAATAAAAATTATCATAATATAGAAAATGTAGTAAAGTTACATAAACTTGCATATTGTCTATTCACAATTTGAGGTTTTTAAGAAATGGTCACATGATCATATTTCCTTAGGTTTATATAAATCATTTGTCACTATATATACATCCTACCCCGTGGCCTAATGGATAAGGATGCAGAGCCTGGCAATCTAAAGATAGCGAGTTCCAGCCCCGCTCAGGACAAGTGTTATAGGTAACATGTAATACATTGAGTTATGATGTAATTAGAATATGGAATGATGACAAAATATAAATATAACTCAATAAATAAATAAGAATAAAAATAATATAAAATAATGAAAAAATTTTTTCATGTAAAAAAATATACAGGAAAGTAAATGAAATATGAATAGAACATTTCGTAAAATTTTTTAAATACAAAAAAAAAAAAAAAAAAAAAAAAATTAAAAAAAAACAACATTTGAAAATGTACAGGAAAGAAAATAAAACATCTAAAAAATATTTTAAAAATGTCATTTTGTATATTTTTTTTAAATAAAAAAATATTTTTTTTATAAATAAAAAACAGATTTTTTTTACGTCTTAAATAAATAAAGTAATTAATTAAGCAATAAATATTCATTTCTACCAATTATAATTTATCCGTGCTTAAAGATGGCTTAAAGATGGCTTAAAGATGGCTTAAAATTTCAGTGTCATTAAGACATCTTTAAGCAGCTTAAAGATAGCTTAAAGAGGGCTTAAAGACATCTTTAAGCCATCTTTAAGCCACCTTTAAGCTAGCTTAAAGATGATATTTCGTCTTGTGAAACTTTTTGTACAGTCAGGTATCAATTTCTTTTTTTTTTTTTTTTTTTAAAAAAACTATTGTATATAATGCAATTTTATTTGTCTTGACAATATAGTTTTCATTCCGTACATTCCAGGCCTTCGATTTCAAGAAACAATTTAGGTTTTTATCTTTCCTAGTATGATTCGGGACTATCTTGTTTTTAAAATGTTCTGTAAAATGTGCCAATATATTTTATTTGAAATACTTTTCGTACTATTATGGTCATGTAAATATTGTAAGGTAATGCTGGATAAAGATTTTAGCTTTGATGCGATAAATGATAGGATCAAACAATTTTGTTGATATAGGCTAGCTTGATGATATTATTATCCTAACTGTTCTGTGTGCTACATTTGAAATAAAAAACTGAGATATTTTCTCATTCAGACCAGCTTGATGCTATTTTTGTCCTTTCTTTTCTATTTCCCACATTTGAAAAAAAATATAATGTTTTGTCTTATTATCACAAATTGTTAACCTTCAAAAGAGATACAATCCCCATCTTTTGTTAGCTGCCAATATGCTGCACACTGACAGGTATACCCTGATGGAGATGGAGAAGCCAGTGTTAAATGATGGCATGAACCTGTTTTTTTTATGTCTTCATTGTCTGAAATAAATAATACACTGAAATAATTTCATTTTTTTTAAAAATATTTTTGGTGATAATCGCAGGCAAATAATGCTAATGAATTCTAAAGATTAAAAGATTATAATTTTATCTAAAGAAAATATTTGCGCTCTTTAAACGATAAAACAATAATCGCAATGATCTAATAATACTTAACTAAAATAAAGCATGAATCGTTCTTTACATTCTTAAAGGCTAATCATTAAACATATATATCCAAAAACATTAAAACATCTCATTAGCTTCTATTAAATGTTTTTTTTTAACTTTTTGGTAACCCTGTTTGTTTACATTTGCTTCTAGAAAAAATTAGTATAGACTGTTAAAAACTCACAACTTTCACAAAAAAAAAAAAATATAATAAGTGCGAATTATTTCGACCCGATTTTTTTAGATACTGCATTCGAACCTGTAGTACCGCTTAAAGTGTCGCCTACAGGTTAGAGAAGTGTGATTTAATTATTTTGTTTATGAAAAATTTGCTAATTATGTTATCCTTGCTTAACTTTCGCTTGTAAACATTTTTTTTTTTACTTTTCAGTTTTAAAAACCGAAAATAGGTTGAAAATAAATTAAACATACCGTTCAACAAGACATTTTTCTTAAAAATACGTATTTTAAATTGTGATTGTCTTTTACCGATTTCCACACCATCTGTGTCTATTTCAACTAAATCCAATAATTCGATAGCCATCTCTGACACATATTCCGATATGTTCGTCAAGATCGAGAGTGCGTTTATTGAATTTTCTCTATTGTCGATCCAATACAATGTCGAATTAAAAATTGTCAAACTTCCAGGTGATCGTTTATCATTTATAAAAAAAGTAATTACATTTTCACCATTATAATTACATCCCTTTATACTGCCCTGAATATTGTCACTCCAGTATTTTGTTGATGTCTCAATATTTACTGTTAAAGTGTTGGGATATACTAAACCGTCAGAAACTATAACAACTCGGGATGTTTGGTTTCCGTCCATGGCGGCTCTTACTAATTTCGGATTTATACCTGCATCTGTCCAAAACATAAACCTACAAAAAATTAAGAAATAACATAAAATAAAAATTGCGGTTTGAAGAGAATTATAACAAGTGATTTCGATTCTATTTAACACCTTTAAATGTTTCAGAATAGCTGAGAATGTGTTGCATGTGCATAAATATTGAATTGTATTCGAGTACGAAAACTATTTTTTTGGACAATTTTAATTCTATTTTCTGTTAGTTTTATGTCTTAAAATTTACACTTAAATTTTTATGTAATGACAACACAGTGACCGACATTTAACTGTGAACGTAAAATGATTTTTAAAGGGTCAGTAATAAATAGTGACATCTTTTATTTTGTTGAAATACTTCTGATATAATCGTATAAAATAAACTGAAAGAAATCTTTGTAACTATGGCGGTAAACCCTTTTCAACGATTTGATTACACAAGTTCAAATATATTTGAGAAAAATTTTCTTTGCACGAGATGAATGATACGATTTTATTTCGCGAATCTAAAGAATTGTTCAGAAATTGACATTTTTGATTTTTTTTATTTTATCATACTTTTCAAAATTAGGATTATTACAATTTTCGAAAGTCTTTCAACTATGAGATTGATATAATATATATCCAATTTACAACAATATCAAAGTTTCATATTCGAATACTTTTAATTAAAAATATTAACAGTAACAACCTTTATTTTATGATTTTATTAAGCTTAGTTCAGAAATTCAGAAACATTGGGCATTATATGTAAAACAAAAATTAAAAAAAGAAACAATACACTGCCTCTTTTTAATTTATTAAACGTTTTTATTTTACCCTGTTGAAGGTTCCAATGAAAGGGACGTGATTTTCGACATATCCTCCCAGTACAGCTTTCGGGTATAATTTCCATTACCATCAGAAACTTCAATTAAATTGGACTGTATCCAGTAAATATTTTTCCATAACCAGTCATACTCAATATGTTGAATATGGTAAAGATCATAAACTATATTATTATAATCTGAGTTGTTGAAAAAATGCTGCTCAATTGTTTCATGGAAGATATGTGATGTCACTCGCAGAACCGATGGTGGATCGTAGAGAACATCGAATGGTCGCACATCAACGAGAATGCTGTTGATATTTCCAATTTCATGAGCATAATATTGTGACCCATTCCTTATAAAAAAGACTTCCAAATCTTTAAGAAAAATATCGTAATTTTTTTAATATTTCAAAGATTCAAAGTACTTACTGGAAAAAAGAATTATCTGAAATATTACCAATCATTGCTTCATTAATTGATGTTTGATAAAATCGGTTTTACCCAAAAGAAGGACTATGGATAATGAAGGTATTTTGTTTGTTAGCCGCACATTGGCACGGCACGCTAGTAAGCAATAGACCATAATACACACTTGCAAATCTAACGCACACACGAAATTGTTCTTAGATAATATCATAGAGATTATTGACCTTGCTCTCTAATATAATACTTAGTACATTGTTACATTTGAATCTCTCATGTAATGTAAATGATTCAAAACACGCTGTCATAAACTTTTGATGACCAAGAGATATGTTATTAAACTAATTTTGACAACAATTATGTATTTAATTTTGGTGCTCATGATTCTTAAGATGGCAATTGGATATTAATCTTCATTTATTTTGACCGTTCATATCTTCATTGGAAAGATAAAACATTTTATTCTTCTTTGTCATGACATTGTTTAATGCATTTACAAAAGTAAAACTCAAACTAAGATCTTTGATGGGGGGTTGCTGGATGGGTAAATGGTGCGCTTACGCATCACAGCGCCTCTCACTGCCTGGATGTGAATCCCACTCGTGACAGATACTAGTGTAAGAAAGTGTGTCAGTTCGATTACCGAAGGTCGGTGGTTTTCTCCGGTCACTCTGGTTTTTGTCCACCATCCCAGAAGTGACCGCCTCAAAATAGGTAAAAGAATCTTGAATGGGGTTAAAACAGCGTTACTCCACTCCGATCTACTCTTAGGTTTATGCCATTAGACATGATTTTAAACGTATTAAACTACATTTTTATTCACAAATAATTCGATGTAACAATATGAAATCTTCGGCAACTGAATCCGAGGCATAACTTACACTGCATTTTGAAGCCAACAATACAACTTTATGTTTTTTGGACGTCGATATTCCTGATATAAAAATTTTATGAATTTCATTTTATCCACAATAACATATTGGATATGGCAAAAAAACGCTTTAAAAAAATAATATTGATATTCAAGAGCTACAGTAAATGTAATTATATATTTTAGACTGAAATAAAATAAATAAATAAATAATTAAATAAATAAATAGGAATGATTGTGGACTTTCGTAAATCATAGCAACTTGTATCTGGGTATGATTTTTATAAACAAATGTCTGGATAATATCTGTCTAGTTTTACATTTTTATAGCATAAAGGAATGACACAAAGAAATGATC
>CM056611.1:24309085-24334175 GCA_029721355.1 Tegillarca granosa | reverse complement strand
TGGAAATGACCCAATAGTTAGATGAAGACCCAATATTTCGAGTATGAAAATCACGAACGTCCCAATACTTATGCAAGTTTAAAACTATATATATATATATATATATATATATATATATATATATATACAATATATATATATATATACATATGTGTGTGTGTGGTTGTGTGTTTGTTTGTAGCACATGCGACATCAGTTAGAGATTAGCGTAGAAAGCTTATAAATGTTTTTCCCTAATACATTAATCACAAGAATAGGTTGCATTTAACATGTGAATCAAGGTATTTCAAAACAGTTGTGTAAACATTGCATGTATCAACTAACGTGTCGTATGGGGATGGAGAGAGAGATGGAGAAAGAGAGGGGGTTGTACCCTGTCAAATTTTACGTTTTACACTTTTTAGGGGGATTATTACAGAAATGGTCTAGGAAAATGTTATGTCATTAGAAAACAACCGACCACCGGCACCCAAACTGACAAATATGCTTACACATTGGATAATGAAATATAAAGATATAAAGAAACAGTAGTAAAGAGAGAATAAATTTAATAAAAAGCTTTAGATTAATATTTGTGTAAAATAAGTGTCTTCCAATTTTATCAAATTTATATGTATTATACCATCTTCAATTTGGCGCAGGTGTAGAGATAAGTATACATTTCCTAGTAGACACTTTAGTTGAGACTATTGTGGACATTTAGGCTTTGAAAACTAAACAAGAGTGAATAAAAACTCCTAGTTCACATTTTACGTCGACTTTGATGGACATTTGAGCTTAAAAAACTAAACAAAATAAAAAATCCTAGTTCACATTTTACGTCGACTTTGGTACACATTTGAGCTTAAAAAACTAAACAAAAGTGTAAAAAATCCTAGTTCACATTTTACGGCGGTTTTGAAAACGAAATAAAATGGAAAAAAACTTCAAGTTCCCATTTTATGACGACTGTGGTGGACTTTTGAGCTTTGAAAACTAAACAAAAAAGAAAAAAATCCTAGTTCATATTTTACGACGACGTTAGTGGACATTTGAGCTTTTTTCACCATACCCGCTTAAGGTTATTAATTACATATTTAAGAAATTAAAAGCGTTAATAAACGTTATGTTTAACATGTTGAAATGATGGATATTAATACAGCCATAGTCATGTCGTGCAATTTTACTCTTCTATGCTTTTTTGAATATTTATTTTGTTTTTTTAAACTTGGCTTATTTAATTGTATTAGAAAAAAAATATTTATTTTATTTTTTCTCGTTATTTATTCACTTTGATTCCGAATAAACTTGCAGATTTTTATTAAATGAATAACCTTACACTTAAAGTTTTCTCATCAAATATATTACAAATACCTGCTGAATTTTTATGTGCCAGATGTGCACATTTGGGAAAATCATTCCTCATCAGTGAAATGTTTGATAGATTAAAAATATACGCCAAAAAGTTGAAAATAAATGAATCTAAAGTTCCAGAAATGTATGAAATGTACTTTTAAAAAAATCACTTATTACCGATCTTAACAAGGAGCATCTTTAGTCCTGCCTGCTAATTTATTAATACTTTAGTACCTTTACAACTTCTTATAATTATTATTACGGAAGTTGTCTAATGTCTTATGTGTTTGAAAATGATAATTCTTGAAATCAGAGAAATAGACATTTTATTTGGTAATATTATGCAAAATTGTAATATTACTTAACTTCTTGTTGTTTGTAATGCATGTAATACCCTCAAAAATGTAATCAGAAAATATAATTAAAAAACAGATCTTGGGATTTTCGTTTTCCAGAAATTTTTAGTTACATTTTTCAATCCTTCAAACTCTAAGATATTTTTACGTAACAAAAAAAAATTGTGCCAATTCATTCATAGTCACTGGAGATTTTTCTATTGTTGAAACATGTGATGAACTACTAAGCACCCACATAATATAGATACAAACAAGTTGTCAAGAATAACATTTGTGTTTGCACAATCCTAGGTTTTCCGGATTGTTACATCAAATTTGTGAATTTTGTTATCAAATTATTTCTGTTTCTTACTGCATTAATCAGTAATTCTGTCGAGTCGTTTTTTCAAATTATAAAAGAAAGAACAAAATTACATGTTTTTCTTTAGTCAAAATAGCAAAAATCAACTGAACTGACGGTAATCTCTGGATGCATGTTATAAACTGCGAGCATAATTATTATAGGGTTTTAATTTGAAAAAATGGTTTTATTATCGAAAACTGTGGTATGTTAATTAAATTAATCAAAGTCAAAGATTATTTCAATTGAATCAAGATATCAAAGTCGTTGTTACTTGATTTGTACATAAAGAAAAGATAAATAAATAAATTTAATATTATTAAGATTGAATTCAATATTTTTTTAATTAACTAAACCAAGAAATTGATTTCACGATCTGACATTTGTATTTAAAAAATCGGTAGTCAATTGTATAGACCCAGGTGTCAATATTGCTTCAAATAGTGAAAATTAAATTTTAAAAATGAAAATTGATTTTATTTTATTTTAAATATTATAAGTGATCAGATTCACAGAGTTAAATTTGAATGTTTCAAATTTTCTAGGTTATTTAATATTTGTTCAATGTATTTCGTTTTAAACTTTCTTATGATTTGATTTTTAATTTAGGAGATTCCTATTAGGTATCAAATATTTTTTCTCACACCTCTAGAGGTAGACAGTATCAAGCTAATGCATTCAGTTTTCTTGCTTTTGTAAACTTGAAATGTGTTGATCAGTGGATGACGTCTAATACTTATTAGCTCACCTGAGCTGAAAAGTCAGATAAGCTATGGTCGTTTTTCGCCGTACGTCTTGAGTCGGGCGTAAACTTGACATTTTAACCATCTCCTCCAGAACCACTTGGTTAAATTTCATAAAACTAAGTCACCATCATGTCTATGTGAAGAACTTCAGATTTACACAAATAAAAACGTGATGCCAGCTACTGGTCCGATAAAGTTGGGAATTGCTAAAAAATATATATTTGTCTTGAACATTTTTACTTTTGTATAGGCCTGTAAATTAGACTATTGCAGGTATGGATACTCACTAGCTACACCGGTCAAATGCAAGTCAATTTTGAGAAGGAAAGGAACAAAGAACTATGTTAAGTGAAATGTAACCCGCAAAAGTTCGGATACAGTGACATAAGAATATTGTAGGATTTGACATGACGAAGGTTTTGATATATGGTTCAAGTTCATTTTTTAAATTCAAGTCAAAACTTCATAAGAGAATTTAAATTGATTATTATCTGAGCAATTATTAATTTTTTGTATAAACATGCGTATTAGAGCATTGTATTTATTGATATGATTTCCACTTTGATATATGGTTCAAGGTCAAGGTCAGAGCTGCAAAAGAAGACTGAAATTGTTAATTTGAAAACTATGAACTTTTTGTATAAGCATGTGTGTTAGCGTATTGAAGGTATTGATATATTGGTCATCTTGATGGTTTATTGTCATACCTTCAGAGATCAAGGTTTTTACTACCTAAGAGAACTCAAAATGCTAATTTTTCTTTTGAAAACTTATGTATAGGCATGTGTACAAGAATATTGTAGGTGTTGATATGACTGTCACCAGTGACATTGTAATAATTTTTGAAAATAATTTTAAGTGGGTAGTTTTTTTAATGCTTAAGGTAGTTCGTGACCGTGAATGAATTAATGTATCGTGCGTTTTGATTGGTTGTTGTGTCCGGAGGTTACTCAAAGTGTGGAAGGTTTGTGAACATGTCATTTTGTTCTCAAAAATAATTTTGAACTTTTTTTAAATATTAAGTTATATCTCGAAGGTGAGTTTCCATTAATTATCAACTGTGAACTTACAATATGTATATATCTTTAATATAATATGAAATCTTGCATGATTTTCTGGAATGAAAATTGTGAAATTATTACGTGCATTGTGCATATTTAATGATTGGATAACATTTGTGTGCTATGAATGATTAAACATTAATTTTGCGTATTATGATGAGTTAACTTACTTTGAATTATGTTAGTAATTATTTCTTTGTAAATATTTGTAATTACCGTAAATAACCTAAACGTTCGTACACTTTGTATAAATACGTACAACGGATGTTGCTATTCAAAACAGTTAAAATATGTTAAAAGATTTATATTTTTTTTATTTTTAAAAACTCACACTGTTTATTTAATACATTGAAGTCATTGAAAAGGTTTTTCTTAAGGATCATAAAATATTCAGCTTCATAAGCAACTGCAGAGATCAGACTGAAATATTCAGATGTTTGTGTTTTAAGGCGCAGAATAATTTAAACTTGTCATTGTTATATGTACTGCCGATGGACAGTGTGGAACTTATTAAGCCAACGTGTACATTTGTATTAAGTCTTGAATATTGCTATGTGGTATTTTATTATGAACATATAATTAGAAATGAAATGTTTTATGTGCAGAATAAATTTGTTTAGAAGTTATTTGTGAGCGGAACTGACACATATATTGCAATATATAACATTGTTGTTGGTCTGTCTCCACGATAGACAGTTTATAGTCGGAACTGGAACAAAAACTTTCAGCTAATGACCAGATGTTCATGTATAAGCCCTCGGGTTCGTCACCATTTTGGGTGCAACGGTAGGTGGGATACATCAGTGATCTTCGATACGTGGACATATTGTAATTTTGAAAAGGAATGGATATTGATCTTTTGTTTACTTATAATATTCTGATTCATTTGTTACATTTTATGTGATAGTAGTTACGGAAACTCTATGGTAATTAAGGTAGTTTTTTAATTGTATTGTGGTAATTATACATATGACCTCGAGAAATGCCAAAGAAGCATTGCAAACATTTGTTAAAGAGCAACAGGAAATGGAACGAGAGGAAAGAGCCAAAGAGCGTGAGGAAATACAAATAAATAAATAAAGAAGATGGAAACTACAAGAAATTTAATAACAGAAAAAAAGTAAGCAAAGCAGATTGATTTAGAACAACAGAAAAGTAATGAAGCAGACAAAGAACATCAACGGAAATTGGAAGTCATGGACATGCAAGAGAAAAGTACAGGACAAATTGAAAGTGAGAGTCAGGCAGATAGTAGTGCAGGATTATTTAAATATAATCCGAAATGCACGCCAATCGAATGTACATAGTCAACATATACAAGATAGATCGAGAATTGAAACAGCTAAAGAAAGCGAAAAGAATGTTCAAATTTAGAGGGCCAGGATTTGTTAAAAGATGTTTTATTTGCAACGGCGTTGATCATTTAACTAATAAATGTTTGCTAAAGTTTCCAAAAGGCCAAAAGGACAGGCAGCGGGAGTGCATGTCACAACGTTCAATAGACAAATAAAGAAGATGGAAACTACAAGAAATTTAATAACAGAAAAAAAGTAAGCAAAGCAGATTGATTTAGAACAACAGAAAAGTAAAGAAGCAGACAAAGAACATCAACGGAAATTGGAAGTCATGGACATGCAAGAGAAAAGTACAGGACAAATTGAAAGTGAGAGTCAGGCAGATAGTAGTGCAGGGTTATTTAAATATAATCCGAAATGCACGCCAATCGAATGTACATAGTCAACATATACAAGATAGATCGAGAATTGAAACAGCTAAAGAAAGCGAAAAGAATGTTCAAATTTAGAGGGCCAAGATTTGTTAAAAGATGTTTTATTTGCAACGGCGTTGATCATTTAACTAATAAATGTTCGCTAAAGTTTCCAAAAGGCCAAAAGGACAGGCAGCGGGAGTGCATGTCACACCGTTCAATAGACAAATAACTGACTTAGTTGAAATCGAAATTCCTCAACAACAGTCGGAAAGTAAATTAGCGAATGTTTCGATTTCAGTTCGATGCGAAACGAAACAATGCCTATTTTAGGTGGTCGGTTAGGAACTGAACAGATGTTAGTATTACGAGATACAGACAACATTAGTTAAGGACAGTGCAATGCTTGGTATGAAACAAAAATGTCAGTTAGTCGATGGCAGTGAGGTTATTGTACCAGTTGCACAAGTAAAAATAGATTCTCCATTTTTAGCGGAATAACAATGAATGGTTCTTGGATTAACCTCTGTGTGACGTTATAATTGGTAATATTCCAGGTGCACATCTCCCTGACAATCCAAATAACAACTGGGAGAAACACGTTATTAGTGTTTTTGAAACGAGAGGTATGAAAGGTAAAGCAGACAAAATTGATAAATTACAAGTTCCACCTGCAGAATAAAGGGTTGATCAAATTGGCTTTAAAGATTCCCAAGTTCAAGATTAGACGCTTGTTCCTCTATGGGAATTAGAGAAAGAAAATAATATTATGGCGACTTTAGTTTATGCACGTAATGGAATTCAACTTAAGGAACACATTGACAAGCGAGGGGCACGCTTTCAAGTACCGAGACAGTATGGCGATGCTATATTAGTTAGGTCACGGATCGATTATGTTGGACACTTAGGCATAACAAATATCGAATATTGGTTGAGTTTTTTTTTTTTTTTTTTTTTTTTTTTTTTTTGGCCAGGCATTACCGCAGATATTACAAGGTACTGTAAATCATGTGATATTTGTCAACGAACTGTACAGAAAGGACATGTAAATATATAATACAAATACCAGTTAAATTTTGATGTGCCAGATGTGCACATTTCTGAAATTCATTCCTCATCAGTGACACTAAGATAGAAAAGTTTGATGCATAAAAAATATAAGCCAAACAGTTGGAAATTATGAATCCAAAGTTTCAAATTTATATAAATCCAAATGTAACAGATTATTGGTTGAAAAGTTTAACAGGATAATAAAACAAATGTTACGAAGGATGTGCGTTGAGTGTCCAAAAATTGGGATAGGTACCTGGATCCTTTGCTATTGCATATATAGGAGTTCCCAAAGAGAGTCTGGGATTTGCTCCGTTTGAGTTGATTTATGAAAATTCTGTAAGAGGGCCTTTAAGGATTTTAAGAGAGTTATGAACAAAAGATGTACCAGATTCTAATACAAAGACAACATACCAATAAGTATTTGATCTTAAATAGATATTAGAAGAGACAAGTAAGTTGACACATGGGAACTTTAAACAAGCAAAGATTAAGCAAGCAAAGAATTACAACAAAGCGGAACAAGTTAGAAATCGAACAATTGGGATATAAGTTTTAGTTTTATTCCTCATTATCGAATAAAAATGTACAACAAAATAAAAAAACTTTTCATATTAATATGTGAAAGAATACTTGGAAAGAAATGAAATTGTTGCTGCAGTTATGAAGAAATGCGGGGTGTGTAAGTTTATCAGTTATACAGGAAACGTTTGAAGAAATTGAAGATGGACTCATGGACAAAAGTGACAGCTCTCTATTGATGTTGTTACAGTTAGAATCCAGCGAAACCGTAAAAGTACCTGCATATATCTGATGACTTAAATATTGATCAGCGTTAGGAATTCGAAACTTTGTTAGAGGAGTTTAGTAGTGTGATGACAGACCTATCAGGAAGGACTCATTTAGCAAAATATCATATAAAAACAACTCCGATTATACATCACCGAATGAATGATTCAACTTATCGTTTCTGCGTTGATTACAGACAGTTGAACAAAAGTACTATATTTGACGTTGAACTGATGCCTTCAGGCGAAAATTTTTTCGTTAAATAAGCTGGTTGGCAATATTTGATCTCAGCAAAGAATACTAGCAAGTACTTATGACTGATAGCGCAAAGCGGAAGAGTGCTTTCTCCATTTCTTTTGGATTATATCAATTTAAAGTAATGAGTTTTGGTTTAGTAAATGCTCCATAAATGTTCAATCGCAACTTAACGGCAAGACCAACAAAATGATTTATTGGGTACCAAATTTTGAAATTTTTATGTCACATTATAGGTCAAGAAATTTCAAAACCGACTCCAGATAAAAAGATGCGATACGAAATACACCAAAATGTATTACAAAACGTCTGTTTTTGTAATCTCAAAGTGATATTCTTTTTTATTGAAATCTTCTTTATAACTTGATAAATCATGAAATCAGTCACTAAGTCACTTATTTTAATCAATTTTCACTAATTAAATGTAGAGGTCTTAAAATTTATATTTTATCAGGGAAAACAGAAAATATGAAATCAATGAGCGGTTTCCTTACTTTGAGTACTTTGATTGCTTTATTTATTTATTTATTTAATTTATTATTTTTTAAATTCTATAATGTATAATTGAATTTGTTCTTTTTACTTTTATTTATTTATTTCTAACAATTCCTGACTTAAAGTGTATATCATAAATATAAGTAAAATTTTTGTCCATAATTTTAAAGAATCAATCAAACAAATCACCTGTAAACTATATATATTTGCTTCATTTTTTATTACTTTTTTGTCATTTTTCAAATGCAGACCAACTAACTTTATATTTCTGTTTTAAAAAGACCGTTAAACGATTCATAATCATGTTACATTTGATACCATCTTTTGGACCATATTTGACCCAATGGTTTAAAATGATCTAAAATTTCAGGGCCATTTAGTATCATTAACCCAGGCTTAAGGATGGCTGTGCTTAAAGCCATCTTGAAACATGGTTTCGTGCATCTTTAAGCTCGGCTTAAAGGGTCATAATATGCAATTATGTCTTATGCACGATTATAGTGATTATTTTGTTTTGTCTGTAATCTATTTGAAAAGTTTCAGACATTAAATTAAAAATTGCAAGTCATTTCGTATGTATTACTAGTTTAACAAACGTTTTTCTATAATATTTTAAATTTAATCTTTACATTGTAGATTAAATGTTATTGGATATCTGTAAAAAATAGTCATATCTCTGGATTCTGCAAACATGACAAATGATAAAAACTCATTTGATAAAAAATTGCATTGTCACGTTTTAAAACTTTAAATTTAAATTATATTTGATACTTATTTCTGTCACACTATATACTTCTGAAGATTATCTTTTTTTATTTGAGAATATCATTTGTTGGTATTTTTAACGATCGAGCAAAAATATTCATCAAAATACTGTTATGTTTCTTTTGAGTTATTTTGTATGATTAAGATGCTTTGTTTTCTCAATAGCATTGCTGAACATATTAACGATTAAAAGAATGGTAAATGAATTTAAATTCCCAGAACATTTGTTGTATAATTACAACACAAATTCTCTCTGTGTTTAACAGATTTTAGAATAAATCAAAAGTTATCAGAAATGAACTAACGAGGTATGAAATCAAAACTGTACATAATATGACAGACGGACGGAAAGTCACAGTAAGTATTTTATCTGATTGTTGATTTGAATTGGATGTGGATTTACAAATTATACTTATCCATTTAGAATAGTTCTCGGCACTATAGGAAAAAAATCTCCCCGAAATAGGTTTTCTTTAATTTGCCTTTGCATTTTTCGAATGCCCTTTGTTGAATGAAATAAAAAAAAATACATTTTCTTGGATATTTTGTAGTAGACTGTGAAAACCTTCTCCTCTTTATTGCAATCTAGGGCTCATTTCTAATATCCCTGCATTTTAATATCATGTTTGTCATTAACTCAAATATCACCAGATGTATTGAAAACAAAGTTAAGCTATTTGTTCTATGGTTTTAATCAATTTTCTAAAAGGGGCATGTAATTAAGTTATTATAACATAATATAAACAAATTGTTTTCATTTTACTTGCCAATTTACCACAGGATTAAAACTTTAATAAAATCTGAGAAATATTTATGATTAAAACGATGCACAATCCATTTACATATCTTTTTTTCTTTATCTTTGCTTAAAGGCAATACAATTTATTTTAGGTTATATCTAGAATGCGGATTAAGATTTTATGAAAGATCTAATACTTTCAAGTTTTAAATCGTGTGAATAAGGTCCCCAAAAATCAGCGAAAGTTCGTTTGGCATCACCATTTTCTTTCCAAATCTAAACGATGGATTTTTACTATTGATAAGTGTTGTGTGCAAATACAGCATGAAAGAGAGAGAGAGAGAGAGAGAGAGAGAGAGAGAGAGAGAGAGAGAGAGAGAGAGAGCAATTTAGTGTCTATAAAATTGAGATATGTGAACTGAGAAATGGTGATATCCGAATTTGAATATTTTCAATTTCTAATGAGAAAGAGTGAACAGAGTAGGAAACCACTTAAAGAGGATAACCATTAACTGACAAACTTTATCTGAATTGCATCAGCCGGAGTTGGATGTGAATTTCTGCAGTGAGAGTAAAGTGCAGAGGAATAATGGTGATTTATTTTTGTCTAATAGTAGGAGATAGTCGGTAAGACAATCTGAGTACTTAGGTTGGGCTCCAAACCACTGAGTCATCTATACTGACTGAGGTAGTGTTATCTAAAAGCCAATAGTTTTAAATTACTGGTCGTAAAACACAAAACATTATAGGGAGTCATATTGCCGCCCGTCACAGAAAATAAATTGTAGGCACCCTTTTTATCTGCACATAAAATACATATTTATATAAACTCTCTCTCTCTCTCTCTCTCTCTCTCCTCTCCTCTCTCTCTCTCTCTCTCTCTCTCTCTCTCTCTCTCTCTCTCTCTCTCTCTCTCTCTCTCTCTCTCTCTCTCTCTCTCTCTCTCTCTCTCTCTCTCTCTCTCGTAAAACATTTTAAAAATATCTCTTTCTTTCTGTACATTCAATTCTCATGATCTTTTTCTATATTTGAATTTGCAACTTGACGGTGAAAAAAAGTTAATCCCGTTTCTCTCTCTCTCTCTCTCTCTCTCTCTCTCTCTCTCTCTCACACACACACACACACACACACTCGTACGTACGCACGCACACACACACACACATATATCCACAGAAACACACACACACACACACACACACACACACACACACACACACACACAAAAAAAAAAAACACACACACACACCGACTAGTACCGTAGTAGATTATGTTTACTGCAGATTCCAAAAACAACAGAGGTCATCAACATAATTAATTAAGTAAAAAATACACTTGAATTGATCACCAAACGCATTCCAATCAACATATACTTGATCTAATTTAATTAAAAAGTCTGTATATAGACAAAAATGTTGACTAGAGCAAAATATTTATGGAATTTTTATTTTAAAAACAATCAAAATGAATTCGAACATCTTGTTGTAAGAGACATTTTAAAGTCACGTGATCTCATTTGCATATTTTTAGAATTATATTTTATAATCTTCATTATAATCTCTTCCATAGCTACTTAGTTTAGTTGATGGACCCCTAATTTTAGGGACCATTCGATTCCCACAAAGAACGTATACGTAATACGAAATTTAAAAAAATTAATGGCATTTAGTTTTGCAAATAGACTCCAAACGTTATAGGTAAGCTTATCAATAATGATCAGTCTGTATATATAAAGGGTCGATGCTGATATCTACAGATCATTTTTTGAAAAGAGGCAAAAGGCATAAGAGAAGGATGTCCAACATATGATATGTTATTTTTCTTTGTAATAGAAATTTTGCTTTGAAAAGTACAGCATTGGCACGATATTGGTTAAAGACATTTATCTTCAAAATTTTGTCAATGGAGCGCTAATCGTTGTTTATGACGAAGAAAAAAATGCGGGCATTCCATGACTTCTAATTAACGGGTAAAGCCACAGAAGTTTCATTTTTCTAGCACAAACGAAGTATCTACTTCAAGCTAGCCTAAAAGTGGCTTAAAGATGGTTTAACATGTATTTAAGCCTCATTAAGCTATCGTTACATTGCTTAAAGATGGCATTTATGATCCCCATAAGCTTAAACCTCGCTTAATGACATTGTATATTGAAGCAAAATTTAAGCTCTCTTGAAGCTCCCTAAGCATATAAAAAGTATGATTGTTGCAAATGAATATTTATATGTTAATTATTTACTATATAGAACTAAAAAGTATAAAAATCCTATTGTTTTATTCTTTAAAATATTATACAAACCGATATTTTTCAAAAGTTTATATTTTAAAATTTATTTATTTATTATTTACTTATTTATTTATTTTTCTAATATGATATTTTGAAAAAATATCAAAAAGTTAATTTCTGGGATTGGCATAAAGCATTATCATAACAGCTTCATTTTAATTGTCATAATGTACTTTATTAATTACATCACATTATATCATATAGAAATAAATTAACTTTTACGTATGAAACTTGTCCTTAGCACAGCTTGAACTTAATATCCGTAGGTTATCAGGCACAGCAAACGCATACATTAGGCCATTGGGAGTTTGTGCATAGAGGAACAAATGATTTATTCAACCCTCAGGGTATTTGATCATGTGTGTGGTCAACTTACGTGACTTAACTCCATTTAAGATATTTTATTCTAAATATTATGATAACTGTTATTAAAATTAAACAAATTTAAAATAAATATGATGTATTAAAATACTTCTTGTGAGGTGGAAATAAAGAACAAATAAATCAATATAAACTCAAATTAGTGATTGCAGAAGGTTTAATGAGAGACAGAGATTGTGAATCAATCGGGGTTGCCTTTTACGTCGTATGGGTAGGGAAACAGAGAGATGGAGAGAGAAAGGGGGGTTGTACCCTGTCAAATTTAACATTTTACACTTTTTTTAGGGGAATGACTACAGGATTGGTGGAGAAAAAAGCAAAAAGATAACAACTGATGCGCTGCACGCAAACTGACAAATATTCTTACACATTGGATAATGAAACATTGAGACAAAAATATCAATAGCTATAGATTAATATTTATGTAAAAAGTGTCTTCAGATTAATATCAAATGGATATGCATTTTTTATTCTTTAATATAACAAATACCTGCTAAATTTTGAAATGCCACATGTGCAGATTTCGGAAAATCATTTCTCATCAGTGAAACAAGGGGCCGAAATGTTAGATAGATTAAAAAACATACGCCATATAGTTGAAAATCAAAAATGAATCCACAGTTCCAAAAATGTATGAAATATATATAAAAAATCACTTATTACCGATCTTTACAAGGAACATCTATTAATTAATTAATACTTTAGTACCTTTAGTACTTCAGGCAAAGCATACTCATACATTTGGCCATTGGGCGTTTGTGCATAGAGGAACAAATGATTTATTCAACCCCCAGGATATTTGATCATGTGTGTGACTTAACTCCATTTAAGATATTTGGTTTTAAATATTATGATAATTGTTATTAATTTTGTACTATAAATTAATATATCTGTATTTCTAAAGTAAAACAAAAACAATAATATATCAAAGGTAGGCAGGAATGTCAAACCTCGCCAATAATGTTTTTATTTATCAGACCTTTGGATCGATCAGGAAAGTCTTTTACGTCGTGAGAGAGAGAGAGAGAGAGAGAGAGAGAGAGGAGAGAGAGAGAGAGAGAGAGAGAGGGAGAGAGAGAGAGAGAGAGAGAGAGAGAGATTTGTACCCTGTCGTTTTACACTTCTTCTAGGTGGATTATTACAGGAATTATCTTTGAAAATGTTATGCCATTAGAAAACAACCGACCATTTCTTACACATTGGATAATGGTATATCAAGATATAAAGAAACAGTAGTAAGGAGAAAATAAATTTTATAAAAAGCTATAGATTAATATTTGTGTAAAAAGTGTCTTCAGATTATTATCAAATTTATATGTTTAATACCATCTTTAATTTGGCGCAGGAGTTCAGAAAAAACTATAAATTTTCTAGTGGACACTTAAATTGAGACTATGGTGGACATTTAAGTTTTGAAAACCAAACAAAAGTGGAAAAAACTCCTAGTTTACATTTTACGACGCCTTTGATGGACATTTGAGCTTTGAAAAAGAAACAAAAGTGGAAAACTCCTAGTTCACATTTTACGTCGACTTTGATGTACATTTAAATTACTTATTTTACATAGTACCTGTAATTCTGCTATTTGTAATCTGAGATTTTGAGCGATTGTTAATAACCTCACGTTACAAATATCGGTCCTGTATCTTTCGATACACATTTCAAACAACAAGTTCCAGCCTGGTTTAACTCCTTATTCCTTTTTACCATACCCGCTTCAGGTTATACATTTCTTGATTAAAAAATTGAAATGGTAATAAAACCTTTTATGGCCTCATTATCACGTCCAAAATAGCGGGCAATTCCTGGTTTATTTGATTGTATTAGAAAATTCTTAATTCATTTTATTTTTTTTCTCGTTATTCATTATTCATTCACTTTCATTCCGAATAAACTTGCAGATTTTTATTAAATGAATAACCTTACACTTAAAGTTATCTTTTCAAATAAATAACAAACACCTGCTAAATGTTGACGTGCTAGATGTGCACATTTCGGAAAATCATTCCTCATCAGTGATACAAGGGGCTGAAAAGTTTGATAGATTAAAGAATATACGCCAAACAGTTGAAAATAAATGAATCTAAAGTTCCAGAAATGTATGAAATATATTTTTAAAAAATCACTTATTACCGATCTTGTCATGTTGTCGGTATACTACTAAGATACTTGTCTAAATATAGAAGATACGCTACACTATTTAAACGACGAATGGTCAAACTTAGTGTTAATGCAAAAAATTTTAGGATTTACTCTTACGGTTTTCTTTTATTGTTATTCGGAGCACACTTGTTTTTTGTAATACATGTGATACCCTTAAGAATGTAATTAAGAAATATAATTAAAAAAAAAGATCTTGGTATTTTTGTCTCCCAGAATGTTTTATTTTCACTTCTTTAATCCTTCAAACTCTAACGTATTTTTGCATAACATAAAAACTTTGTGTCAATTTATCCATATTCACTAAAAAGTTTTTCTATGTTTAAACATGTGATGAACTACAAAGCACCCAAATAATATAAATACAAATAAGTTGTTATCGTCATGAATGACATATGCGTTTACACAATCCTAGGTTTTTGTGGAATTTTACATCAAATTTGTGGGTTTTTTTTATCAAATTATTTCTGTTCCTTACTCCATTGATCAGTAACTCTGTCAAGTCATTTTTTTTTTCAAATTATAAAAGAAAGAACAACATGACATGCTTTTCTTTAGTCAAAATAGCAAAAATCCTCAGCTGATGGTAAGCTCTTGATGCATGTTATAAATTGTGAGCATAATTATTAAAGGGTTTTAATTTGTAAATTGGTTTTATTATCGAAACCTTCGGTATGTTAAATAATCAAAGTCGAAGATTTTTTCAATTGTATCAAGATATTGAGGTCTTTGTTATTTGAGTTGTACACAAAGAAAAGATTAATCAGAGTCAAAATTGAAAGTTTTTAATTTTCTAGGGCATTTAATGTTTGTTCAATGTATTTCGTTGTAAACTTTCCTATGATTTGATTTTTAAATTTAGGAGATTCCGATTAGGTAGCAGATATTCTCTCTCACACCTCTAAAGATAGACAGTATCAAGCTAATGCATTTAGTTTTCTTGCTTTTGTAAATGTGAAATGTGTTGGTCAGTGGTTGACGTTTAATACTTATTAGCTCATCTGAGCTGAAAGGCCAGATGAGCTATTGCTATCTTTCGCCGTGCGTCATGCGTCGAGCGTAAGCTTTTAACATTTTAATCATCTCCTCCAGAACCACTTGGTTAAATTTCATAAAACTTAGTCACTATCTTTCTGAGTGAAGCACTTCAGTTTGAAACAAATAAAAACGTAATGTCAGTTTCTGGTCGTATAAAGTGGAAAATTGCTCAAAATTTGTCTATCTATCTTGAACACTGTTTACTTTTTTATAGGCATATACATTAGAATATTGTAAGTATGGATACTACAATCATCTTGATATATGTTTCAAGATCATAAAAGCAAATGTCAAGGTCACAGCTGCAAAAGAAGAGTACAATGGTTAATTATCTTGAAAATTGTTAACATTTGGTAAATGCATGTATATTAGAATATTGTAGGTTTTGAAGTGACAATCATTGTGATATATGGTTCGAGGTCACATGTTTCAAGGTCAAGGTCACAGTAGCATGAATAATCTAAAATTGTGAATAAACATGAAAACTATAAACTTTTACTATAGGCATGTATTATTATGATTAAAAAAGACAAACGTACAAGTCCTGGTCCAAATTACAATCCCAAAAACAAAGAATAAAACTTTTAAAGCTGGCATATTTAGTTATACACGTGAACTTCAATCAAGAAAGTGAGCCCGGTTGCTCCGGAAGGGTTAGCAAATCCTGTCTAGCTAGCTTCACCTGACAAGTGCAAGTCAATTTTGAGAAGGAAGGGAACAAAGAACTATATTAAGTGAAATGTAACCAGTATAAGTTTGGATACATTGACATAAGAATATTATAGGGTTTGACATGACGAATTGATATATGGTTCAAGGTCATTCTTTCAAAATTCAAGGTCAAAACTGTATAAGAGAATTTAAATTGATTATTATCCGAACAATTATTAAATTTTTGTATAGACATGCGTATTCGAGCATTGTATTTTTTGATATGATTATCATTTTGATATATGGTTCAAGGTCAAGGTCTGAGCTGCAAAAGAAGCCTGAGATTTTAAATTATCTTCAAAACTAGGAACGTTTTGTATAGGCATATATATTAGAGTATTGACGGTGTTGATATATCGGTCATCTTGATGTCATACTTTTTAAGAGAACATGAAATGCTAATTTTCTTGAAAACATATGTATAGGCATGTGTACATGAATATTGTAGGTGTTGATATGACTGTCACCAGTGACATTGTTATAATTTTTGAAAATAATTTTATGTTGGTATTTTTTTAATGTTTAAAGTAGTTTGTGACCTTGAATGAATTAATGTATCGTGCGTTTTGATTAGTTGTTATGTCCGAAAGTTATTCAAGGTGTGGAAGGTGTGCGAACGTGTCATTTTTTTTCAAAAATAATTTTTAAATAAAAAAAATTAGGAATATCTCGAGGGTGAGTTCCTATTAATTATAAACTGTGAATTTTCAATAGGTATATATCTTTAGTATAATACGAAATCTCGCATAATTTTCTTGAATCAATATTGTGAAACTATTACGTGCATTGTGCATATTGAATATAAAACAAACATACCAGTCCTTGTCCATATCACAATCCCAAAAACAAAGTAAAAACTTTGCAATCTGGCAAAATATGTTTTACACGTGAACTTCCATTGAGGAAGTGAGGCCGCGAGCACCGGAAGGGTAAGCACCTCCTCTTTAGCTGGCTACAAACGTCACGTGCAAGTCAATTTTGAGTCCCCATAGTGGGAACAAGCTCTTCCGTACCGTATTAACTGTGAAACACATACACCATACGCAGGAGAAGCAGGGATATTACTGCAAAGAAACGGAAAGTTCACAATAGAAAAATTTAAGTCATCACGTTTGTCGTATAGCTTCAGATGTAACCATTCGCTGGTTTCATAATAGAGGTATAAGTCTAAATATAGAGCAGAAAATGGAGAATCTGTCGTGTCTTTTATTTCAAGCTTACTTGGATAGATGACATTCACATATTCTACAAATTTGTGATTATTTAGAGATAGAACTGTATGTCTAGTTGAATGATTCAGCCAGTCTTTTCTCCAGATTTGACAAGGTTCTGTAAAAAGTCTGATTCATATGAAGATAGAGTGTTAGAAACAAAATGGTCAAGTAGTTCTTTAGAATTTTTGAGAATCCACATTTGGTTGATGCTAGATGTAGAATAGACTTTATCTGAATAAGTCTGAAGGCCATCTTTGACGACTGTCAAAATTTGTGTTAGAATTACTGATAATGATTTAGTAGTACATTTAGAGGAACCTGCTATATATCTTTCATAGTATGGATTTTTGTGAAGTTTTGGAATCCAATACAAGTAAGGCAGGTTAAGTTCTTCCTGTTTTAAATTGATTCCAAAAGACTAAAGGACTCTCCTATGATTGGAAAGAACCTTATCTTTGGTAAAATTAGTTTTGGTATAAGTAGGATTTTCCGATATACTATCTAAACCAAGCTCCTTAATCAACCATTCAACATAGAATTTCTTACAAACGAAAATAGTGTTGTTAGAAGCTTTATCGGCTGGGACAACAACATATCTGTTATGTATGTCAGTAAGGATTGCATTAATCTTAGGGTCCTTGAGCACTAAAGAAGGCTAAGTACCCATTGACCCTTTACGTTTGGCAATCCTTGACTTGATAAATTTTCTAATTGTCCTTATCCAGTCGGATAAAGTAGCAAGCTCTACGTCTTCTTATTAAGCCCAACCTCTAGAATACTATTCAACAGAATTCATAATAATTTTGAAATTCTGTCCCAAAGTAAAAGGTTGAGCCTCCCTGTATTTTGGGCCTTTTGAAAGAAGACTTCTTAATAAAGTATTCTCGATTATGTTGAGATAACCTGTTACTACTTTCCCCCATAATTATATGGGGACGCTGAGCAAGAGCAAGTAGGTGAAGTAAAGTTATGAAAGTTTAGTCACTGCAAAGTTAGTTTATAGTTGAAAATTTTGGAGGCAATGGGTTTATTGTACGAGAAGGAAATTCGAAGTGGCGAGTTATATTTGAAATAAGTAGGAATTTTAGATTGTATTTGTTTGTTAGGTAGTATATTAGTTATATTTATAGCATCCATACCTTCGTTGAATAATGTAATTTAAGAAATTGGCAATGGTTGTCGTCCTGTATATTGTGTTCCTGAGCAAGTTTAAATAACCTTTTAGATGCTATATCCATGATGATAGCGTTAAGTTTAAACTCTCGTGTATTAATATCTGTAGTTAAACTTTGTTTTTAACGAAATATTTAATGATTTGATAAAATTTGTGTGTTATGAATAATTTAACATTAATATTGCGTATTATAATGAATTAACTTACTTTGAAATTATGTTAGAAATTATTTCTTTGTAAATATTTTTAATTACCGTAAATATCCTAAACGTTCGTACACTTTGTATAAATGCGTACACCGGATGTGGCTATTCAAGACTAGAAAAATATGTTAAAAGATATATATTTTTTTATTTTTAAAAACTCGCACTTTGTTTATTTAATACATTGTAGTCATTAAAATGGGTTTTTGTAAGGAACATAATATATTCAACTTCCTAAGCAACTTTGTAAGCGGAACTGACACACATATTTTAATATATAACATTGTCTGTCGCCACGATTGACACTTTATATTCTGAACTGGAACAAAAGTTTTCAGCTAATGACTAGCTGTCCCTGTATCAGCCTCTCGGGTTCGTTACAATTATGGTGCCAGCGGTGTGATACATCGGTGATCTTCGATACGAGGACAATGTTGAAGAGGAATGGATATTGATCTTTTGTTTACTTATAATATGCTGTTTTTTTTTTTTTCTTTTTTGTTACATTGTATGTGATAGTAGTTAAGGTAGCTCTATGGTAATTAAGGTAGTATTGTATTGTTATAATTATATGTATGACCTTGAGATTATTTCATTGGTAAGAAATAGAATTTTTTACTTTCTTAAAATTTTATTGTAAGTTATAGCTGGAACCGATCACAAAAAAACAAAACTTCTGAGAAAACTCGTCGCGATGGGGACAGAATTGGGTTGCGCGAATGAAGCATTGCAAACATTTGTTAAAGAGCAACAGGAATTGGAACGAGAGAAAAGAGCAAAAGAGCGTGAGGAAAGACAAATAAATGAAGAAAAAAGATGGAAACTACAAGAAATTCAACAACAGAAAGAAAGTTAGCGATGCAGATTGATTTAGAACAACAGAAAAGTAAGGAAGCAGACAAAGAATATCAACGGAAACTGGAAGTTATGGAAATGCAAGAAAAAAGTACAGGAAAAGTTGAAAGTGAAAGTCAGAGAGATAGTAATGCAGCATTATTTGAATATAATCCGAAATTGCCAGCTTTTGATAATAAAAAAGATGATATGGATGCTTATTTGCGCCAATTTGAAAATAAGCATGAGCTCAAAGTTGGTCAGAGGATAAGAGGATTAAGTACAGTCGAACCTGCCTTAAAGGCCACCTCTTTATTAGGGCCACCTGTTTATAAGGGCCGATAAAATTCTATTCCAATTGCTTTTTATTGTTTTATTTGAACTTGTATACAAAGGCCAACCTGTCCATGAAGGCCACTTTTATTGATTCCCATTGGTAGGATTTATAGACAGGTTTTACTGTACGTTATTGAAAGACAAAGCGTTAGAAGTTTTTTTCACGGTTAGCCCCGGAACAACCATTACACTCTGCAGAACTAAAAGCGTTTTTTGTTGACACGGTTTCATAACATCGAAAAAGGATTTCAAAAGCGACTACGAGAATGCGTGCAGAAGAAAACGAAACATTTAGTCAGTTTTCAATGAAGCTTATCTAATTATTTTGAAAGATGGGTAGATTTAGCCAAATTTCCTAAAACGTACCAAGGTTTAAGTGATTTGATACTACGTGCACATTTTTATTGAATTGCAATAATGAACTAGAACTTTTCTTGCTGGAAAGGATTCCATCTAGTTTGACCGATATGTCCAAACTTGCTGATCAGTTTGTTGAAGCTAGTAGTAAAGCACGAGTTTTCACTCAGAGAGTAAAGAGTGTAAATGCACGCCAGTCGAATGTACATAGTCAACATATGCAAAAAACAACGAGAGTTGAAACAGCCAAAGAGAGCAAAAAAATGTTGAATTTAGAGTGCCACGATTTGTTAAAAGATGTTTTATTTGCAACGGCGTTGATCATTTAACTAATAAATGTTCGCTAAAGTTTCCAAAAAGACAGGCAGCGGGAGTACATATCACACCGTTGAATAGACAAATAGACTCAGTTTAAATCGAAATCCCTCAAAAACAGTCGGAAAATAAATTAGCGAATGTTTGCGATTTCAGTTCGATGCGAAACAAAACAATGCCTCTTTTAGGTGGTTCGTTAGGAGCTGAACAGGACTGGTGTTGGTATTACGAGACAAGGGTTGTAATGGTGTTGTCATACAGACAACATCAATTAAGGACAGTGAAATGCTTGGTATGAAACAAAAATTTCACTTAGTCGATGGCAGTGAGAAGATTGTACCAGTTGCACAAGTAAAAATAGATTCTCCATTTTGTAGCGGAATAACAAATATATGGTGCTTGGATTCACCTCTATATGACGTGGTAATTGGTAATATTCCAGGTGCACATCTCCCTGACAATCCAAATAACAACTGGGAGAAGCATGTTTTAAGTGTTGTTGAAACGAGATGTATGAAAGCTAAAGCAGACAAAATTGATACATTACAAGTCCCACCTGCAGTACAAGGGGTTGATCTAGTTGAATTTAAAGATTCGCAAGTTCAGGATTAGACACTTGTTCCTCTATGGAAATTAGAAAAAGAAAATAATATAAAAGAATTTTCAAATGGAGACTAGATTTTATGCACGTAATGGTATTCTACTAAGGGAGCATAATTCTACCAAGGGAGCATATTGACAAGCGAGGGACACGCTCTCAAGTATCGAAACAGTATAGCGATGCTTTATTGAAGTTAAGTCACGAATCGATTATGTCGGGACACTTAGACATAACAAAAACTGTCGATCGAATATTGGTTGAGTTTTTTTTGGCCAGGCATTACCGTGTTACAAGATATTGTAAATCATGTGATATTTGTCAACGAACATTACAGAAAGGAAGTGTAAGAAAGGTCCTGATACAAAGACAACATACCAAAAAGTACATGATCTGAAAGAGAGAATAGAAGAGAGAAGTAAGTTGACACACGGGAACTTAAAACAAGCAAAGATTAAGCAAGCAAAGAATAACAACAAAGTGGCACAAGTTAGAAATCGAACAGTTGAGATGAAAGTTTTAGTTTTATTCCTCATTATCGAATAAAAATGTACAACAAAATAAAAAACTTTTTATATTAATATGTTAACAGAATACTTAGAAAGAAATGAAATTGTTGCTGCAGTAGTGAAGAAATGCAGGATGTGTAAGTTTATCAGTTATACATGAAACGTTTGAAGAAAGCGAAGATGGACTCATGGACAAAAGTGACAGCTCTCTATCGATGTTGTTACAGTTATCTGATGACTTAAATATTGATCAGCGTAAGGAATTCGAAACTTTGCTAGACGAGTTTAGTAGTGTGATGACAGACCTACCAGGAAAGACTCATTTAGCAACACATAATATAAAAACAACAACGAAGGAACCAATACGGGTTAAGCCATTTCCGATATCCTATACAACAGGTGAAGCGATCAAAACTGAAGTGCAAGAGATGCTGAACATACATTTTATAGATCTATCCAACTCCGATTATACATCACCGAATGAAGGATTCAACTTATCGTTTCTGCGTTGATTATAGACATTTGAACAAAAGTACTATATTTGACGTTGAACTGATGCCTTCAGGCGACACTTTTTTCGTTAAATAAGCTGGTTGGCAATATTTGATCTTAGCAAAGGATACTAGCAAGTTCTTATGACTGATAGCGCAAAGCGGAAGAGTGCTTTCTCTATTTCTTTTGGATCATATCAATTTAAAGTAATGAGTTTTGGTTTAGTAAATAATCCATAAGTGTTCAATCGCAACTTAACTGCAAAACCAACAAAATGATTTATCGGGTACCAAATTTTGAAATTTTTATGTCACATTATAGGTCAAGAAATTTTAAAACCGACTCCAGATAAAAAAGATGCAAAACGAAATGCACCAAAATGTATTACAAAACGTCAAGTTAAATCTTTGATCGGGTTAGCTGGATAGTACAGAGAGTTTATACCAGATTTTTCTACGATAGCGGTATCACTTACCTATCTTACAAAAAGGCTTGTCAAATAAAGTTGAATGGAATCAGCCACGGGACTATGCGTTTACTACACTTAAGAAATTATTGATATCGGAACCAATTCTCCGTTTACCTGATATAGACCAAAAATTCATTTTAAGAACTGTTGCTTCGGATTTAGGTATTGGTGCGGTCTTAAATGGTGTAATGCATCCAATAGCATACGCCAGCCGTAAATTGTCACCCAGGGAGCGACGATATGCCATCATCGAAAAAGAATGCTCATCACCTGTGTGCGATGTGAACAAATTGTCACAATATTTGTTAGGAAAGGAATTCGTGGTTGAAACGGATCACCAACCGCTTACTTCCCTCTCGAAAAGCAAAGTTGGAAAAACAAGAATAATGCTCTGGGCGTTACTACTACAGCGATATCGTTTTATAATAAGAGCAATTCCAGGACGTGAAAATATTGGAGCCGATTAGTCGTTCTCTGGAAAAACGCAAATAGACTTTAATTGGAGGGAGAAGTTGTCACCAGTGACACTGTGTTAATTTATTGAGATTCATGTAAAGAATTTTCCATTTATAACTTTTATTATAACACAACAGACCTGTTGCCAAAGCGACCATTTAACCGTACATAAATTTTATTTTCAGAATATTAACCTGGTTATGTTTTAAGTAATGGGGATAATAATATTTTAGATTTGATGCCTGACATACCAAATGTCATTTTACTCCACTTGAAAATAATTTTGAATTTAGTGAGGCAGTTCAAAGTTAATTTTTCTAAAAAAAAGTTTTGTAAACTTGCAAATCTCACACTTCACACAAGGTTGTTTCTGAACTACGACAGACGTGAACTGATTCTTAAGTTCACTCTTAAGGCCATACACAATGCTCATAGACTTGAGAGTTTTTTTGTAATCTCAAAGTGATATTCTTTTTATTGAAATCTTCTTCAGAACTTGATAAATCATGAAATCAGTCACTAAGTCACTTATTTTAATCAATTTTCACTAATTAAATGTAGAGGTCTTAAAATTTATATATTTATCAGAGCAAACAGAAAATATGAAATCAATGAGCGGTTTCCTTACTTTGAGTACTTTGATTGCTTTATTTATTTATTTATTTATTTAATTTATTATTTTTTAAATTCAATTATGTATAATTGAATTTGTTCTTTTTACTTTTATTTATTTATTTCTAACTATTCATTGACTTAAAGTGTATGTCATAAATCTAAAAAAATTTTAGTTTATAATTTTAAAGAATCAATCAAACAAATCACCTGTAAACTATCTATAACGAATCAGATTCATTATATCTTCTGTGATATGTAGTATCTGTGAATCAGTTAAGGACATTTAAAATAAATACCACTATCAGAGAATTTACCTAGGTTACAAACAAGTTACTTACCTGTACTGTGCCATGTTTAGATATATATCAGTGTTTGATTTTCTTATTCCAATGCCAGTGTTTGATTTTTTTAATTTTAATTCAGATGTTTTAATAAATGATTTATTTATTTCCTTTTCATTTTTGCTTCATTTTGTCTTTTATTTACTTTTTTGTCATTTTTCAAACGCAGACCAACAAACTTTAGATTTCTGTTTTAAAAAGACCGTTAAAGGATTCATAATGTTACATTTGATACCATCTTTTGGGCCATATTTGAGCCAAATGGTTTAAATGATCTAAAATTTCAGTGCCATTAAGTATCATTATGCCAGGCTTAGGATGACTGTGCTTTAAGCCATCTTGAAACATGGTTTCGTGCATCTTTAAGCATCTTTAAGTTCGGCTTAAAGGGTCATTATATGCAATTATGTCTTATGCACGATTATAGTGATTATTTTGTTTTGTCTGTAATCTATTTGAAAAGTTTCAGACATTAAATTAAAAATTGCAAGTCATGTCGTATGTATTACTAGTTTAACAAACGTTTTTCTATAATATTTTAAATTTAATCTTTACATTTTAGATTAAATGTTATTAGATATCTGTAAAAAAAATAGAGATATCTCTGTATTCTACAAACATGACAAATGAGAAAAACTCATTTGATAAAAAATTGCATTGTCACGTTTTAAAACTTTTAATTTAAATTATATTTGATACTTGTTTCTGTCACACAATATACTTTTGACAATTCTTTTTTTTATTTGAGAATATCATTTGTTAGTATTTTTAACGATCGAGCAAAAAATATTCATCAAAATAGTATCATGTTACTTTTGAATTATTTTGTATGATTAAAATACTTTTTTAATAGTATTGCTAAACATATTTAAGATTTATAAAAATGGCAAAACATTTTAAAATCAGAGCACATTTGTTGTATAATTACAATGCGAGTTCTCTGTGTTCAACAGATATTAGAATAAAT
>CM056611.1:24276585-24304085 GCA_029721355.1 Tegillarca granosa | reverse complement strand
GCTACGCCGTAAATGAATTTTAGAGTGTCAGCACAGTATCACACGATAGTGTCACATCATAGTTCTCTGATAATCTTTGTGTTTTTTGTTCTGAGTGATAAACGAAAAATCGTAATAGCATAGAAGAACTCGATATCGCCAACTTGAAATTAATGAAACTCGGATAGTTAACCTTACATCAAATCATAAATACAACAATTATTAAAATATTCTTGACACCTTTTTTAAAAGACTATTTAATTTTGATAATAATCACGAGTGGGTATTATATATCTGAAGTGGTGAAGCCATGGAAACGATTTAAATCGCAATTTCCTAGTACAGTGAAAAGTGGTTATTAGATTGACAGTTTTTAAATGATAAAACAATTCGCCGAGATATTTACTTGACGTTTATTTAATTACACATAATTGTGAATAAATAATCGTAGTAATAACTGATTTACACTATCTTGTGGACAGCGTCCTGTCTGAAAATAATATGTTTGTAACGAAAACATATAGAGTATTGTTCTACAGTACAGAAACATTGGTTATACATGTATAACGTCCGTACCAGATAATTATATCGAATATCAAATATTGTAAAATTCACATTTTAATTCAGAGCTCTTTGGAAAATGAACGCAGTATATCCATCCATATCCTTAAAGCCTGACTACAAATATGGTTTCAAGTAAATGGTATGGTTAGAACTAGTTTTGAAAAATAATAATTCATTTTAACTATACACTAAGGGTATGTCACAAATTTTCTGTGAATGTGAGAATAAACAAATAAATAAATAAATTAATTAATTAATCAATCAATCAATCAAATGTAAAAGATAAAAAATAAGAAGAACAACAAAAATTTGATTTGATTTGGTCCCTACTGCTAAAATGTTATTTGTAAAAAATTCTACACCTTAAACATTTGATACAATATAATAATAAAAAAACTACAAAAGTAATAACAATTTTAAGATTACAAACATAAGTTAATCCATTGGGAAACTATACAAAATAAAATGAGGATCTAAGCCTTCTCTATATACACTTTTATTATATTCTGTCCATGGACTGTCGGATGATGCTATACAAGATAAGATGTGGTACTAGGCCTTCTCTGTATACACTTTTACTATATTCTGTCCATGGACTGTCGGTTGATGCTATACAAGATAAGATGTGTTACTAGGTCTTCTCTGTATACACTTTTACTATATTCTGTACATGGACTCTCAGATGATGCTATACAAGATAAGATATGATACTAAGCCTTCTCTTTATACACTTTTACTATATTCTGTCCATGGACTCTCAGAGGATACAATACAAAATAATATGTGGTAAATATATGACACAAATACCAGTTAAATTTTGATGTGCGAGACCTAAGACTTTATCTATATTAACTTTTACTATATGACTGTCAGAAGATACTATACAAAATAAGACGTGGTACTAAGGTCAAATGGTACAAACTACTCCAAATGAATGTTTTTTGTGCTGGTTGTCCGTTGTTTTTTAACTTGCCTAGCTTTGATTATTTGCTTTATAGAGAATTTGTTTACGAATGATTTAACCATGCTTGTTGTTTAAATGTTTAAGACGTTTTTGTTTACACATTATATATAATGCTATATGTTTATCGGTTTTTGAAATATATATTTGAGACATTACAGTTCTTCTAACTATAGTTTTTATAAAGCCTCTTGGGAATATTCACGCATAAGTGATTATATTTCTTCTGTCAATGCTCAGGTAATTCCCTTCCTGTACAAATGATTTATACAGGAAAATAAAATGTACGATCGTTGATAGATTAACTTACAAATACCAGGATTTACATATAGTCAGTAAATCTATCTTTTCGGTGCTATTATGATAAGGTAATTGTTATATATTTTATCTAAATTTTGATGTGTCATATGTGCACATTTCGGTAAATCATTCCTCATCGCTAACACTAAGGGCCGACAGTTTGATAGATAAAACACATAAGCCAAACAGTTGAAAAATAATGAATCTAAAGTACCAAAATTATATGAATCCAATTTCAACAAAGGAATGCTTTGCATGACGGAAAAGCCCTGAGTTTTAAATAAAATAAACTTTAAAAATTAAGGCGGCTGAAAATTTTGCTAAATGGTATTTTTTCTGACAGCATCATGTACTGGCTACTGAGTTATAGATTGCGTCGGGAAGTTTTACTACACCAGCAGCGGTGCCCGCTCTGATTTGAATAAGTCAAATTTAAATATTCACAAGGAACATCAGATAGGTAACATCTACGATCTATGAAAATCTGAAAGGATTCTCAATTCTTTTGGGACAAAATTCAGTACAAAAGACAAGATTTTAAACCGATAAATTAAAGCGGCATTAAGTTTTTCCATTTTCTAAACTTTTTTTGATTTTCTAAAGATATATTTGGTTTAAAACTAGAGATCTTCGAACCGCGATCCGTGAGATTCATTTTCCAAAATTTCATTTATTTTAGCCGTAAATAAACGGAATCGTCTGACCGGTTGGTTAATGTATTACGATGATAATTATGAGTTTCGAGCATGCGCACGGCTGTACGGAAAAACCCATGAATCGAAGGTGAAACATGACAAATTGCATCAATTGTCCTTAATTAATATCCAGTGGTATTTGAAATAGTGTTATGAATCCCTTACTTAGTCACAAATGACAAATTAAACGAATTTTTTCTTTCGAAAACTTAATGCAGCTTTAAATACGTACCTGAAAACACGAATCAAAAATGCTGAATTTAATAAAAAAGTTTTATAGAAACTTTAGAGAAATCTTGAAAATATGATAGCATAACAGTGACTACTAAAGATATTTCAAAACAGAACAACAATCATAAAACATGTTTTTCTGACATGAAAATGAATCGACATGTTTCTCTATCAAGATTTTGTTTTATGTCTAACAAATACACATATACGTGGCATATATATATTCTTGACACAAACAATGTCTTAAAATTGGCACAGCTAATATATATCACGGCATTTATCAATAAGAGTAGTATAAAGTTAACAAATTTATTTGATCCAGATACCATTGAAAATATATGATTTCGACCAAATAACAAAAGAAAAATGATAATTGAAAATAAATTAATAATAAAACAATACTAAAAGCAAAGATAAAAGTTGTAAAAGATAAAGAAAAATCTAGAGTTTACATAATGTTTTCGTGCTTTGCCTAACTAGTCATTGATTACAATCAAATGGTTTAATTTAAGAAAAAGGAATGCTGCGAAATAAACGGAAAAAAGAAGTAACCAAATCAAATGTTTAAAGCACGTCAATAACAAAATGAAGATTATTTCGTTTTATTGTATTGAGTTTATTGTTTTTTATCTAAAAAAATTAATTTAAAGTAAAAAAATAAAATCTTGAAAAAGTGATTTACACTTAATGACAAATTAGTTGAATATTATTAATAAAAAACTTAAAACTGTGCTTTTTTAAACATTTAAGTATATCTTGGTAAAAAACATATTTTGTCTTATAAAAAAAAATGATTGCATTTAATTCGTTATAAATAAATTTATACATTTGAAATATCCAATAAAGGGCAATAAATACTTAGAAAGATTATACAAATAGATTTTAAACAGGAAAATAGACAAAAAAGTAATAAAATGAATAAATATACCATTTTTCTAACTAGATATTTGAATTGTTTTGTGACAAATCTAACATTAAAGCCACAGAATTCACAGATGCGTCTAAAAATAATTCGTTGTTTTACTTTTAACACTACCAAATTCCATTCCGGAGTATTTCCTTGTTACTTTCAAAGTTTTTTTTCAGTGCATGTGTGTGTGTGTGTGTGTGTGTGTGTGTGTGTGTGTGTGTGTCGGGTGATATTGACAGGAACTGGTATGTTTGTGTTTTATTATCTCTTACCTTTGAATAGTTATTTTTCAATATTAGATCGTATTCGTACACATGGCATTTTGCTTTCTATTCCATGACATCTTTAAATTATAGACTTTTTCTGTACAATATTTATTTCACTATATTACAGGTCAGATGCCTGTTTCATTTTGACCTATATTTCAGCTTTCAACTCTGGATCAACAAATTTGCCATTGATGTGAAATTTTGGTCATTAAAGAAGATATTTTTTCATTCTTTTGTCTTTCTGATGACTGGATATAACTTTGATCGAAACTAACCTCGGTTCGGGTCCTACTGTTAGAAAGAATCACTTTAAGCCACCATCAACAAAATGAACACAATTATCTTGCAAGGAGCGTAAAACATCAGCATTTTACTCCAAATACTACACAGGGTGATCCAAGCGTTTAAATATAAAGTTTTCTTTTAGATTTCAAAGAGATACAAATAAATCTCAAATAAATCCCGAGAAATCTCATTGTCAACCGAGGCGAATTTCGAGGGGTGACCTAATATGAACTGTAACCCTATCAGAAATAAAATGTTTATTTTATTATACTGATTGTTGGATTTATTAAACTGTGCAAGCAAAGTACATAACCTGTTACATTCGTCTCTAAACATTTCATCGACGTATCATGACGCTTGTAACATTAATCGAAGTAAACAGTATGATTTATAGCAATATGTCGACATATTGTAGTACATATACTATCGTGTTGACATAATTATATTGACATAAGTTCTTATTCACATCAACATGTGATCATGTTGTGAAAATTGAATTCCCATTTTGTCGAAAAAAAGTGCGCTTTTATGCCACTGATTATGTGAATAAGAAATAAGAAGAAAATATAATTTTGCATAATATATCGACATGATGATTTAAAATATTAGATAATGTTGGCATGACGCCATTGAATATTACATTATGTCGGCATGACGTCACAAAATATTAGATTATGTCGGCATCAAAATATAAAATATTACATTTGGCTGACATTTTATTATTGCAAATATTAAACTTGTTAACATACTTACGTTATTAAACGCCCGCTTTTGGAAAAAAAGCGGAGCGTATTATGTTATCACGCTGTCCATTCGTTAGCATTTCACTTGCGACCTCAAGTTATCAAACATGTTTGAACGGAATTAAATGAAATTTAGTTTGTGTGTTTGTTTTGACCTGAAGTTGACCATATTATAGTATAGAGATGCTAAATGGAGTGATGCCCCTTCATCAACTAAGTGTACCCTCGCACGGAATGGAGGCTGTTCTTCTATCCCTGGACATGGGCAAGGACATGGATAGATGGTTTTCACACTAAGTGCATCAAAACAGCTGTTTTTTAAATGGAACGCAAAGACTGGCAGCAATAAGGTTTGGAATGATGATATGTAAGTCCACACTGCTTAGTTTGGTGCATTTAAAATTTCCAAAAATATGATAGAAAAAGAGAACTTTGAAACTTTTAATTTGTAATTTTGAAACTTAATACTTCTCAGGTTTAAAACACATTGTGTACCTTATATACCTGTATACCTGTATGTACTATAAATAGCCAATATAAACATTATAAACATTATATTGATGAGAGTATATATTTAGCTGGGTGTAAACATGGCTAATAACACACACGACATGCAATTAGCAAACCACACGCCAGTAGATATCCATGAAGAAACCTTACGTATCGTCACACAAATGCAATCTAAGCTCGATAATTTTATAACACAAATAGATAACATTCAAGAGACAATTATACAACTACATGTCCATATCTATAACAAAGATGCTATTGAAGACCGGTTACTGATTGAAAATCAGGACCATTCTACCCAAATTAACCAGTTAAGGACTGACAATACTAAGCTTAGTCAAGAAGTTAACAAATTAAAATCGCATGTCGTTAAATTGGATAAGCAGATTAACATAAATCAATCAAACATCATTGATTTGACTGAGCGCGGAATGAGAAACAATTTAATTATCACTGGTGTTAGAGAATCTGAAAACAAACACCTCCAAGTAAAAATAAATGAAATTTTCAAAAATTAAATGAAAATTACAGCTGTTAAGTTTGACAGAATTCACCGTATCGGACGGAATACGGGCTTAAACGATACTTACCCAAGGTCTATAGTGGGTCGGTGTACCGATTATTCTCAAAAAATGTCAGTGTTGGATAATGTCAAAAAACTTAAAAACGGTATAAGAGTGTTCAGTCACTACCCAGAATCCCAACGCGAAAAACGCAAAAGAGCATTTGAGCTCAGAGATCAGTACAGAGAAGGTGGGGTTAACACTAAAGTTAGTGGTGACAAACTTGTATTTCCGGACGGAGACGTGTACAGGGAGAAAGTATCGATACCAAAGGCCAACAATAGTCTGTACAACGCTGAAACAATTTCAAAATACAATATTAAACATAGTGATGTTACAACAGTAGGAGAAAACAGATTTCAATCACATGTCGTTCGCGTAAAAAGTATAGCGCAAGCTAGAGAAGCCACGCTTCAGATAATGAAGTAACCCCATATTATTGAAGCTCATCATAATGTACTAGCATGTTGTTTTCGAGATAAACATGGGTAGTTAAAAGACTCCATTGACAATGATAACGAATATGGAGCTGGCCGAAAAATTTTAAACATGCTCCTGGATAAAAAAAATTGGAAATATACTTGCAATTGTGTCACGTTTTAATCCAAAAGGAGAAAAACACGGTTTTAAAGGATTCGAAATTATGAAAAATTGTGCCTATGATGGCATTAAAAAACTTTTCCAGAGCGAAAACAGCAAATAATTGATAATTTACCCAAATACATTGCCTATTAAGATTACCTTACAATACATTCATTTAATAACTTATCTAGGCATTTAAACAGATTCAAGTGGCTTAAAAGAGTTATGTACCTTGAATGATAAAAATACTAAAAATATTAAAAATTATGAATTTAAGTTTTAAACATGGAGTTAAATAAATAAGATATTTTTTAAATAAAAATAAAAATTTATTAAATAGAAATTTACATTTATAGACATAACTTTTTGTATGTAACAAAAATGATACATACTTTTTGAAGCCACTTGTATTACTGGAAAATGCATGTATATAAATATTTGTATTTTTCCAGTTTTCGTTTAAAGCCTACCAATTTGTGTGAATTGTTTGTGTACTTCAAAACATTGATTTCAACGTAGTGATAGGACTTTTGGATAAATTTGATAAAGAACCGATGTATTAAAAATGTCCTGATATTACATATTGTGCAGATAATTTCAGTGACCAATCATGTTATCAATATTATCTATATGTATTTTTTAGTGTTATGCATTTAATTATGCTGCAAAGAACACCCGTACATATATACTAGTCTCTAGCATCTACTTAAAATACATACATTTAAGTGTTCAAAAACAAATTGTTTTACCTATACATTCCAATAATGGCACTACTTATGACTTATCATTATGTACGGGTGGTCTTAATGTATATAATATTTATAGACATGAACATGTATGTGTAAATTAGTTATTGAAAATTAATTAATTATAAAATGTTAATAAATATTACATGTATATGGCGGTGTTGACGATAATGTCGACGTTAAAGATTATAATTGAAATGATGTTATGATGATAGTGGTGATGGTGATGATGGTAAACAAATTGATGGTGTTTGTTATTGTCATCGTTTTGTTTTTGTTATCGTCGTCGTCATCTTCAGCATTAAGAGTATTTATTATTATTATTATTATTATTATTATTATTATTATTATTATTATTATTATATGACCATATAAAATCGCTAATCTATTACATGTGCAGGTTAATAGTAGGTCAAATTCAAGCTGCATTGAAACCCCTTCTTTAATACTTCAAAACAGCTGTCTTTTAAAAAATAATAGCTTCTTTCCATATACCGGTAATTGAAGTCTATTTAATCCTCTCACACTTTCTCTATATCTTCCTTTTTCTCTCTTTAGTATCTTCCAACTTTTTTTATTTTTGTTCTTATTATTCCTCTTAAAAATGACATAGACAAATACAAAGCCCAAACAATATCCAAAGTCAAATATTGCCAATGTAAACAATTAATTAGTCACATAATACTAAAGCAACATGACTGATAACCAGTTTTTGAAAATACTATCTTAATCTTGTAGAGGAATTGGCGATTTAAATAAAAGAAGAGATGTATTTAATTTTCTTAAGACAAAATATAGTAATATTTATTGTTTACAAGACGTACATTTCAGCCCAAATGATGAAAATTTTATTTCAACCCAGTGGGGCGGTAAAGCAGTATCACGTTCATATAATAGTGCTGCTAGGGGAGTATTATACTATTTAAAGATAATTCTGAGTATAATATAAATGCACAATATAAACAAGAAGATGGTAACCTCCTAGCTCTGAATATAACAGAAGAAAAAAAAAGCTGTTAACGCTAATAACAATATATGGTCCAAATTCTTATAGCCCCTCCTTTTATAATAATCTTAAAGAAATCATTTGTAATAAGTTTGATAATACAAATATTATAATATGTGGTGGCTTAAATCTTGTTCTTAAACCAGAATTAGACACAAATAACTACAAAAATATAAATAACACAAAAGAAGAAATAAATTATTAGAAATAATAGATGAGACTAGTATAGTAGACCCGTTCAGATACTTGTACCCAACTCTACGGAGATATACATGGCGTAGTAAAAACCCATTAAACAAGCTAAATTGGATTTCTTTTAATAAGCAACTCTCTTATTAATAGAATTTAAAAAATAGACATTGACCCTAGCTATAGAACAGACCATTCAATGGTCTATTATCAATGAAATTTAATTTACTGTAAGCAGAGGTTTATGGAAATTTAATAACATTTTACTTGAAGATGAAAAATACCTTGAAAAAATTAAAACTACCATTTCAAAAGTTAAACTTCAGTACAGTGTACCAATTAATAACATAAAAACATAGATACCATTGATTATAAATCGATTCAATTTACAATTTCAGAACAATTATTTTTAGAAACCTTACTTATAGAAATTAGGCGGCAAACAATTTCATACAGTAGTTATCGAAAAAAAAAACAACAAATAGATAAAAAGGAAGAACAACTAATAGAAGAAATAAATAAATTCGAAACAGATATTGATAATATTCAAACTAATTACGACATTATTGAAAAAAAAGAAATCTGATTTAGAAAACATAAGGAAAGAAAAACTTAAAGGTCATTTAGTAAGGTCAAGAGCACAATGGATTTTAGAACGAGAAAAACCGTCTCACTTTTTTGTAATCTTGAAAATAAAAACTATATATCAAAGACAATAAATAAATTAAAAAAGAAAGATAGCACAGAATTAAATAAATAAAAAGAAATTCTCGAAGAAGAAAGATTAATTTATAAAAATTGATATTCAGAAAAAGAAATAGAACCTGTAAATCTTGAAGAACAATTTAAAAACTTGAATATACCTAAATTGTCAAAGACGCACAATCTATAGAAGGAGAAATTGCCTATAATGAAGCTCTTAATACTTTTAAAAATGAAAAATAACGATAAAAGTCCGGGATCTGATGGGTTTACAACCCAATTTTTTAAAGTTCTTCGGAAAGATATAGGGGACTTTGTTGTACGTTCAATAAATTGCGAGTATTCTTTAGGCCAACTGTCTATAACTCAAAGAGCGGGAATCATAACATGTATACCTAAAGGTGATAAAGATAGACATTTTTAAATAACTGGAGGCCTATATCCCTTTTAAATGTTGTATATAAAATAACGTCTGGCTGTATAGCTAGTAGGTTAAAACTTGTGCTAAGTAACTTAATTTCAGAAAACCAAACCGGATTCTTAAGTGATATATTGGAGAAAACATAAGAATTATTTATGATATTATGGAATTTACAGAACGAAAAGATCTCCTACCCGGGGTGTTGTTTCTGATTGATTTTCAAAAAGCATATGACAGTGTAGCCTGGCCGTTTTTATTTGAAGTTTTAATTTTTTCAATTTCGGTGAAAGTATTAAAAAATAGATTAAAGTTTTCTACACAAATATCACAGCAAAAGTAATACAGAATAATTATTTATCTGATTTTTTTCAATATCAGGAGGAGTTAGACAAGGAGATCCAATTTCAAGCTATATTTTTTGTATTATGTGCAGAAATATTATATATTCAAGTCGAAAATAATAAGCGTATAAAAGGAATCACAATTGGCATCGATGAACACAAAATATCCAAATTTGCAGATGATACTACTTTTATTTTAGATGGATTAAAGTCTTCTTTAGAAGAAACTTTAAAAGTTTTAGATTTTTTTTTTTTTTTTTTGCATAAAAAATATTTGGTCTCGATATTAATGAATGTAAATGTAAATCTGTTTGGATAGGTTGTAAAAAGTTTTGTGGGGAAACGTTTAATCATAGATACAAATTCGAATGTAATGCTAAATATTTTTCATTGTTAGGTATAAATTTTTCAACAAATTCAGACGAAATTGTAAATTTAAATTATGACAAACGAATAAAATAAATAGAATCGATCCTGAAATGATTGTCTTCTACGAACCTCAAACCACTTGAAAGAATAACTATTAATAATACACATGTAATATCTAAACTTAATTATTTATTTTTATCTCTACCTGATCCCCTTAAAAAGACTATTAAGTAATTACACAGCTTATTTTTTAATTTTGTATGGAATTCAAAGCCAGACAAAATTAAACGTTCAGTAACGATACAAAATTATTTACATGGAGGACTAAAAATGATTGACCTTGAAAGTCTCATTGACCCTTTAATTGGCAGATACGCCAAACTACGCCATTCTGATTTTTGGACGTTCTGTTGCACAATGTTTGGTGTAAAATTGTTAAAACTTGACCGACTAGTGTAAATTTGGTACCATATGAAACTAGAGAAAATTGTCAACAAATTATTTTTTTCGAGTTGTTTGATGCGGAATATATTTCAAATCGATTTTTTAAGTTGAATATTACGAAGCGATCCCGGTCCTAACGTAGTGAAAAATTAAGGGTGCCGAAAAAGTACGGAAAACGTAATTCATTCAAACTTTGAAATTAAGTTTCATACCCAAATAAAAACCACCTATTTATAAAGAGCAGGAAGAGGTTGTTTGATTTATGTAAAGAAATAATAACTTCAGCCATAAAAAAATTCATTACATCGAACAGCTACCACTTTTGATTTTTATCATGTTTTATTTTGACGTTTTTGCCCGCACCGGAAAAGCAAAACGTTTCCTTCTTATTTTACATGGTGACACTGTTTGATGCATCTTTATAAGATAAGATAAGATAAGATAAGATCAATCGACATACATTAGTAAAACTGAAATTAAAACAAGTAAACATATACACAATTAATAAAAATACATATCGACATAAAATATATATAAATAAACATGCAACATATTAACAAATATTTTAAGAGAAAAATTAAAGTAAATATAAAATCAAGCTAGCACACATAGACTTATAATAAAAAAAAGAGAGTAACATAAATAGAAATGGACTAAAAAATACTAGCAACAAAATAAACTGAAAATTAAAAGCTGACAAACAAGGAACATTTATAGGCGAATTTTGGAACTTTGATTGACAAATTTTATGCAATTAAAAAGGATTTTTTCTATTCTATACACATATTAAAAGATAGTATTTTAGAAATTATTTCATTCAACAATTTTAAATCTTCGGCAAATGAATCTGAGGTAAAAATTGCATTTAAAAATTTAAAAAAATTACTTGTCATTATTACAACTTTATGTTTGAGTCAATGTAGAACTCTAAATTTATCCCGATTGAATCAATTTATCAGTTTTTTTTCGCAATCAAGTTGGAAATTTTATTTGATGCTTTTCTAAAATACTTTTTGTATACCAGGACGATCGAAATATAACTTTAATTAGAATGTAGACCGCGATTTGAATATATGTTTTCAAGAGAATAAATTTATCATTGCCGAGTATCAAAATATATGAACCGCGTTAATGTCGGGTAATCAGTCCGCGCAAACAAATAAATAAATGATTAAATAATTATAATAAAATAAGAAATAATAAACTACATTTACTTGATATCAGAATAATACATATATTTAAAAGCAACTGAATGCCAGGATTGATATTTGTATAACCCATGCACCAGACACATGTTCACTGCATAGAATATGTGTCTTCTCCTACGTCCGTACAGTGTTTCTAAAAATATAAAGGTTCGGCTTGGGTTCATAAATGGTAACTGATATCTTATGTTTAAATATTAGCAATAAATGGAAGGTTAAGCGAATGAAAAATGTTTTAGAAAATTATGACAAAATGTCTTTTATAAATAAATTGTGGAATGATACTAATAATATTAAAAATGGTAATAAACTTCGAACTTACAGACAGTACAAATGTAGTTTAGATGTCAGCGCGTATGTTACCAATGTACAGTTTAGAGATCAACGAAAGGTTGTCGGCAACTTTAAAAGTAGATGCCTAAAATTAGAAATTGAAACGGGTAGATACACCAGGCCAAAAACCCTTGTAAATAATCGTATCTGTAAATTTTGTGATTTTAAAAGTATTGAAGATGAAAAACATTTTTAATTCACTGTGATTTTTATACAGATCTACGATACTCGCTTTTTAACAAATGTTGTGATATTTTTGAAGGTTTTAGTGATTTTAACATTGATGAAAAATTCTCTTTTATTTTAGAAAATACAAACATACAAATAGATTTTGCTTCAATTTTAACAAAGATGTATAGACGAATGTGTTCTTTTAATTGATATTCATTTGTTTATTAAGAACCTGTTTTTTCTGACTTTACCAACAGTCAATTTTATTTCTCACCATACAGCAGACGTTCGTTTTTTATTATTGATGGCTTTATCAGTAAAGTCCACCCATTGACCCTGGAACATTTTGGCTGTGATAAACCAATACCCACGATCAGTTCTATTTATTTCACAACTTTGACTTTGTATATACATATTGAACAAAAGTTCAGGTAATGTCCGTGTGGTTTCATGTTTTTAGTAAACAAAAAAAAAGTTATGATACAAAATAAGGACAAATTATTGAAGTTACAGAAATTCAAAAACCTGCATATAAATTTTAATAATTTTAAATCTAAATTCAGAGTTGAACACTATTTTTATGTATGTGTGTAAAACTTAATTCATATCTGGTAATAAGGTCAATATAAGTATGGAAATATTTTTACCTTTTTTTGCTAACTTATGGAAAAATAAATAAAAATTCAAAATCTATAGGAAATAATAAATACAATATCTTCATGGAAGAACATACTAAAAATTTGTAATTTTGAAATGCTTGTACTCGCGTCTTTTGTCACCAAACATATAAAAAAACTGAATACTTTCTTGAAAACCTATGATTAAAAAATACGCGTCTGAATGTCTTGGTCCACTTCTCAATATGTGCAAATGTGAAAAAATTAATTTGTCTGCATGTCAAAAGTCGTTAGTCTTCACCAACTACTCCTGGTCCCAACATTTCCGGATTTTACAGCTTGAATGAAGGAATCTTGTCTGTGGCGCAAAATTTCATGTCTCCACTCTCTGAAATGTGTGTCCGTTGAAAACTAGAATTTTCACGAGACTGACTATGACTTTAGATCACACACACACACACATAAGGTGGCTTACTTGACAATTCAATTTTTCGATAAGTTGGAATATGTTCGTTTATGATTTAAATACTAAATAAATGTCTCACGGTAGCAATTAAAATTCTTCATGTAAAGTCAGATATAACTGGTATTGCGTCAATATAAGTTACATATATTGATTTAATATCTGAAATAACTATTTCTATCCACTAATGTAGAAAAATGTATTGACGAATTTGACAATCAGTTTTAAATATTGTAGTGCAATTGATGAAAACAACTTTTCCCAACCAAAATGCATATAATATGTGAAATATGCATTTTCAAACAGTTGCAAAAGCTTTTTGTTGATAATGTTTTATATGATTCTGTATATAAACACGATATATTGAAAGAAGGCAGATAATCTGGTTCACAGATAATCAAAGTAACCCTTGTTACAGTAACAGGTATGAATCTTTGCCAAATTCTAAGTGGTTTTGTTGTTGTTCAAAATTATTATTTTCAATCCCTGTCGAATCGATCGGTTTAAGAATGATAGAGGATACCCAAAGAAAAAACACCAACCTTCAAAAGAAATATAAATTTTCTAACTCTTGGATCTGCTTGATTAGCTCGATTAGTCGATTGGGATTCGAAACCAGTGGTGAGAGACATTGTAATCTGTAAGGCAATGATTTTCAGTGTTGCTTTTAACTATGTCACTTGTAAGCCTAAAAATACCTTAAGTATGTAGACCGACTTTTTATCATTCGTATGATGAATAAAATGCATATTGTTCACCTGCTGTTGCTTACCTGACTTAGTCTGACCAAAAGGTTGTGAATTACCAACTTTATCAAGTATCTGGCATATATCTAAATAGATATCATAACTTCGATCCAAATTGAAACTTTAGACGTCACAAGTTGTAGCAGTGTATGTTCATTGTACTTATCAGATACTTATGGCATGTGCTGATTTTGAGTCTCTATTATTCAAAATCAGCACATGACACTTATTTCAAATATTAGTAAGTGATTGCACTGCGAAAGCACATGGGTTTTCCCACGATATAACCAAAATCGCTAGATTCTGTTATCCTGGTAACGGATATTGACAAGAACAATGAAATTTTAAAAATTTTAGAATGACGTTTGGTATAATTATACAAATTTGATTCATTATTTTTTTGGTGTGGGTGGTAAAAGATTACTTGTTATCTCGAGTTTCTTCAAAATGCAAGATGGCTTCAAGTTTTGAAACTAAAAGTTGGGTATCATTATTTTAAATGAAAGAATGAGAATTTTAAAACAATCTGTAACTTATAGTTCTACTAATAATTATACAATTTATAATAAACGAATAAAACTGTGTTGCACCGCTGTTTATTTGCATGAAATATATAAATAGTAAAATATCATGCTCTTTCACGGTTTTGATAAGATTTTAGCAATTTGTGTTGCCAAGGTAACGGAAATTTGATTGAAAATCTGGCAAAAACAAAATTATCATGTATGTTTTCTAAATAAAGATGTTTCTCTTCCATCATTCGTTTTAACTGTTGAAGTATTCGAGTCGAAAAAAATGTGTTCTTACGTGAACATGTCCATTGAAATAACAAAATATGACTGTCTTGTTTTGATGCTATAAGCTGATAATTCTGTAATAATCGACATCTCATTTAATGTGAAAAATACAAAATTTCAAAAGTTTACTTTGTGTAAGCTTTTATTAGGTGCTAAAATAAAAATTATTTGTTCAAAATGCACGTTTTCCGACTGCTGATATCTAGTCATTGTCAAAAATTATGGATTTTTATACAAATTCTCGTTTATAGTACATTTTAGTAATATTTGTTGCCATGGTAACCGATATTTAGCTAAAAATAGTTTTGAATACTTTTTTATTAAACAAAAGTAAAATTCATATATAGTTTCATAATAATAAAATCTTTATAACATAATGAATTTTGCGTCGAAATAGTTGTCTTTTTTCTTCTTCAAATATAAATCTTGTATATAACGTTTGTTTACTTTTAAGAATTTAACCAGAAATACATGAAATTTGATGGTTTTATTTTTTCGGAAAACAAACAAATTTTAAAATGATATTTCTACAGTATATTTGAACGAAGCCTAACTTCGATTTAAAAGCAAGAAAATTTATTTCAAGTATGCAGGAATCAAGATAATAGCAATGTTTTTGAAATCAAGCAAAAATGAGAAAATATGGTACATTTTTTGTTCAATTTACAAAATTCCTCTGTCAATTAAAGAGTTAAGGCGATAAAGCTAACATGGATCAGCAGAATAATATCACAAAAATCTAAATTAAATTAATTAATTAGAAACGTAGGAATCACACCGAACAATCTAACAAATACAATTCCCAGAAAAGTAATCAATAATTTTTGGCACTAAGTTTTGCATGCGTTCATGGAGATAATTGACATAAACTGTTGTAAAACATGGTTTCAATATTTAAAATCTAGTATTTCGAATAATTCCGAGTTTGAACATAGTTGACAGAAAAATAGTATCTTCAAAACACTGGATACAACAATGCGTAATATTTATAAGTGATCTAATGAAGAACAGTTATCATTTTTATTATTTTGAGGAATTGCAAAAAAAAAAATATATATATATATATCAGTTAAAATCCAATTTTTTAGAATATTTAGGAATTATAAATAAATTAAAATCAAATTCAGGAAAATTTCAAAAGCAAAATATTGAACTAATACATCCATTTATTCCACATGTCTTTGAAATTATAAAAAGGTCAGAAAAGGGTTGTAAAAATATGTATAGTTTATTCCTAGTTTGTGTGTTTGTTTTGACCTGAAGTTGAGCATATTATAATATTGAGATACTGAATGGAGTGATGCACCTTCATCAACTAAGTGTACCCTCGCACGGAATGGAGGCTGTTCCTCTATCCCTCCGTACATCCATCCCTCTGTCCACTCTTTTGAACCAATATTTTCATCATACTGGTCTCTGAACCTAAAGACAACAGTTACTTTGTTAAGAAGACATATTAATATTGTAGAATGCGTTTTCAGAAAGAGGGCGTTATCATTGAGTAGTTGCAATAATTCGTGTAAGAGTAAAATGTATTACTCACCATTTGTTTTTATTTTAGGCATGTCACAATCAGGGCACATGCACCTTGCTACCAACCACATAATAAATGGAGTTCCCGGACTTGTCTGTGCACTGAAAATTGTTTCGTAAGGGTTATTCAAAGAAGTCTTAGAACAAATGGTAATGATGATATGTCTGGTATGGCAAGTTATAAAGTTATTCCCTCTACTCAAAACATAAAAATTGAGAGGTTCTGGGGATTTCTGAAAAGGTCGCATGACGTGTTCTGGATTAACCCCTTTAAAGATATATTCGATTATGGTTTATTGGATTTCACCAACCCAACGCACATAGAATACATTCGTTTTGCATTTATGCCTGTAATACAAATGGGCCTTGACAAGTTGGGAGAAGAATAGAATGCACATCGTGTTAAAAGAAACAGAAATAGAGTCGCTTCGGTGATCCGTATGGGTGCGTTTTAACCACTTAGCCATCCTGACCCATATTATTGATACTTTGATATTAGAAAGTAGTAATTTCATTATCGTTACTTGATGCTTTGTTGATAGCTATGAACAGTCAGTTTGTCTGGTAGAATTTTTTTTTTGTTGTGAAGAATCAGACATACATGAGTAAAACTAGGTAATAGTAGCTTGTAACTTGTAGAAGAAAAGATACTAGTTGACAACTAACATGATCATACAATATTTTTTTATATATAGACGTTTTAAGATGTAGGTGAAGTGGTAGAAATTTATATCTTTGCACATACACATAAAGCAAACTGCGCTGCTAGGATGGATGCTCGAAGCTTTCATGAGGTTATGAATACTTAACGCGTATATATTGTAGTGGTGTTAAGTATTCTTCATAGATAAGATAGCTTTAAGTTACTCAGTCCTTGTTCGTATAGCATGTTACTCCTATCGACTTGGTTCTCATCCGAAGGAATGTCTAGACTGTAATGTATAAATACCACCTGTGATTGAGAGAGCAGTTGCTACCAGTATTTACCACTTTTAACTTCTTGATCTGACTCTGCCTTGATTCGAATCCTACCAATCGACATACGAAGCCATTACTCTACCAACAGAGCTATCGTATTGGTATATATATGTTCGTTACTGGTTTCTAGTACAGTAATTTCACCTTCAATGGAACACATAAAACAGGAGAGATAGGTTTCGTTACAAATTGCTATAATTGTAATATTGAAGAAAAATAACTGAGTATTTTTTCAACATTACAAGTAATCATGAGAAATGATATTTATTTACTTCTTTGTTAGACGATAGAAAAAGTTTGGGTATGATTTGATCATTTTTCATATTCAAAGTATATTAAAAGAATATAGCTGGATATTTTTCAGCAAATTTGAAATTTGTTTTAAAAATCTTACGACTATGTTTTTAATCAATTAATAATAACACAACGCCTTCTTAGCCAGATGTACATGTAGCATATATTTTCTATCTACGTACAAACTAGCTACTAAACCACCTCGCAAACGAATTTTAGAAGTTCTGCATAGGAATGAACCTATCCGTCTGTCTATCATATTTTTGTGTCAATTTCGTATCTTCATTGCTTCTATGTCTATAGATGGACTTTGATCAAATTTGACACCCAATATATTATGTCTGGAAATTGGGGTAAGGAGGTATTTGTCTCTCAAGAAATTGCTCTCTTTTTGTGGGAGGTACCGCTCGAGTACTATCTTGTAAATGATTGTAATCTAAGAATATAACGCATGTAAATCGATTGATTGATCGACTGATTGTTTTATTGGAGTTTTAAGTTTCAGTCAAGAATATTTCACTTATATCGACCGCTATCAATATCTTGAAATTGTTCGCCTTAGATTCAAGATGGCGTCCCTCGGACAAAGTTTGTAAAAAATGACAAAATAAATTCTGAAACCAACATGCATTTTAATTTTTATTTAAGTCCAAGTGTTTGGTTTCTTTCTAGAAAGGATTTTCTGCGTCCGTTCAATAGACATAAAAATTGTATTTGCGGGCAAAGTAGAACACAATCAGTAACTTGAACATGTCTCAGGTAAGTTCGCGCTAACTTGGAACTTGGAATACTTCGTTTTAGGAGGGAACTATGAGAAAACAAGTCAATTTTATGCCCCCTTTCATGTTAGAAACAGCGTTTCTCGATGATTTGGACTAAATGTTTCCTTTAAAATTCTAGTAAATACGGATAACTATATATACTTACGGATAGATAAAAGAGTTGTGCAAACGACCGTTACTGAATTAAGTGAATGATTTTTACCAGAACAAAAGAAAATATCGTTTTAAGCGGCGAGATGTAGGTTTGAAAATTTCGAGAGTCCGTCCTTGTTGTTTCTTTGGTGGGGTTTTGGTTTGTGATGGAAAAGTCAACTATGAACTTTATATATATATATATATATAGTGTGTGTGTGTGTGTGTGTGTGTGTGTGTGTGTGTGTGTGTGTGTGTGTGTGTATGTGTGTGTGTGTGCAAATATGGCAAATTTAAAAAATGAAATATATTTGAAAAATATTATCCTTGAGAATGTTACCCTGTTGGTGGAGTAAAAATCCGAAGGGTTATCGAGTAGGTTACTTTGATCTGTCAGAAAATGTACCATGTACCAAACTTTTCAGCAGTCTTAATTTTTGAAATTTATTTTGAACAAAGAATTGTTACCCCACGCAAAGCATTGCTTAGCTGGATTTGGATGAATTAAATTTTAGAACTTTAGATTTTCAAATCTTTTGAGTATCTGCACCTTGCCTAAGTTCCGTAAATTAAATTCACCTGTATAACTAAAATGGCTTATCTTCAAAGTTTTTCTTATTGGTTTTTGGATTGTGATTTGGACATGGATTGATATGTTTGTCTTTTATTTTATCTTTTAACTTTATCGGTCACTACTTTCAAAAAAAGTAAAACAAATGAATAAATATATAAATAGAAATTAGTGTTAAAATCGAATTGAAACAAACAAATCAATAAAATACTATAAATTTTATTCTAACAACACATTAAATAAAAAAGGGACAAGAGTAAGCATAGTTATGATCTCTAAAAATAAATTTTAAAATATACTATTTATCTCAAAAAGACCAAAATGTGTCTCTTGTAAAGATTTTGACAACAATTTTCGAAAATTTTTGAGAATATATGTATCAGATATAAAATGGTCATTATATATATAATAATAAATAATATAAAATAATTGAAGACGAATAGAAATGATGTTTTTTTTTATTAATTTTTATTCAAAAAATCGAAATTTGTTGGATAATAAATCATCTAAAGTATAATTCATCAAACTTAGCTGAAAGCAATATGTTGAACAATATGTAAAAAGAGAAATAAAAAATTGGAAATGGATAATGGGTTTTTTATTTAAATATATCGGCAATATGTCACTTATATAATTTCATCTTTTGGGAAGAAAGCATTGAAACAAAGCAAAAAAGTTTATCATTCTGCCATATGTAGTAATAGCAATTAGAATGCACCTTTTACATGTCAAAATTTTAAGTACCTTTAAAGAAAAGAAAATAACTAGCACATCTTACCCAAAAACATTACCCACATCTTTTCCCCTAATTAAATTCCCGGTACCTTTTTCATAAGAAAATTCTCGATATCCTTTGACATAAAAACATCCAGCACCTTTTAACAAAAGAAAAATCTGAACCCCATTTAAAATAAAATAAATCCAAAGTACCTTTGAACTTACAAAGTTTCTAGCAGCTTTTGTTGTAAAAATAAGCACTTTTACACAAGGCAATGTCCCGCATTTTGATTTAAGAAAACTCCTTACACCTTTGAAAAATATCGGCACATTAACATATGATAATTCCCAAACCTATTGACATTTGCATTTTGTAAACAAATAGAATATTATTTGCGAAATTAAAACTAAATGATATAAACACAATAAGCAGTTATTTTTTCACAAACAACAAAAACGTGGAAATCGATGACCAATATAACTTCCAGTTCATTATGTAATTTCATCGTTGTCCTACAAATAAATAAAAAAATAAAATACATTTCATAGATATAGTATCATCAAAAGCAAGAAAACCAAGTACTGTTTAAACTTTTCAATGATCAGTTGTAACATCTGCGATATTTTAAGATTAAACTGCAAACAGGTTTTGCGACAGAAACTGACCTTAGCCTAAAAGTGTATTGTCTTATGCTAAAACCGAGGCTGTAGAGGTATGAATTTAAAAATTCTTAAAACAAATAATTGAGATGTTGTTAATATACAATAATTGCCCTCTAGGTATGTGGACATCCAGAATTGTCACCCTTCAGAAGTATTGTCATCCGATGGACAATAGACAGATGCATTTCTGTTATTCACAAACATATACCTCCGGCGGTACTCCGAAAGAGCGGTCGAATTAACACAATATATGAACGTCGTTCGGGATGCAGTCGCGCGTTCCCCTGGGATTGGTTAGCGTGCCTATGACGAGCAATTTCGCTTGCGTCAGTCAATTTAATATCAATCTTGGGCGACATAAAATTACCCACTCTGGCTCCGTTTGCTCTCTGTGTCAAGAAATTCGGATAAAGTGGAGTCAGGCGGTAATGTAAATAAGAATAAAGGGGTTTGCTTTAGTTTTAATAAGGTTAATTGCAATTGGCCCAACTGTCACTTTATGCATATTTGCATGCTCTGCAGAGGAAATCACAGAAAAAGTGCATGCCCCACAGTCCTTTCGTTTTCAATGAACAGGTGCCTCTGCTAAACAATCCAGACTTCAGTCTAGCCAAACACATATCAATATAAATAGACTGGAATTAGAATTGAATGACTACCCCGATAAAAACACTGCAAATCATTTATTACAAGGTTTTAAATTTGGGTTTAAACTTCAATATACCGGTCCACGGGACAGGAATACCACTCTCACAATTTAAAGTTGGTCAATGATCTGTCATTAGTGGCCATATTTAATGCCAAAACAAGTTTTTGTTATTATTTAACAAATCATCTTAAAATAATACGGTTTAATAGATTCAAAATATATATCAAACCGATTTATTTGAGTGATTCTACCAAAGGTCTGTAAATAGTTTGTATATAAATCAACCGCCCACCATCCCCACCATCGTCTTTTAAAACATTTTACTGCTGTCTACTGTTTATTTATTTTCAGCTGATTATTTATTACTTTAAAGTTTTTGTCATACAAGAAAGCCATCCAAACTCAGCTGGACACCACAAGGGACATTATAGCTATATCAGTGTTTAAATATCATTATCTCAGTTTGAACATACATGTGTGTCAGGTTAATTTTACACAGTGTTATTTTTAAATTAATTTCAATTTCAGTTACATTCCGGATTTGATATGGACTATTAGTTTATACCGTGTTTAATTTAATGTGGTCAGCTTTCAATGCTTCTATTGTCAAACTTGATAAAACGATGTTTCCGTGTTCCCATTATTCTGACATTGATTATTTATATGAGAAAAATATAGCAAACTATGATTGTTGAATTTTATCTATGCGATACATTGTGTTATTTATTTCTAATTAGAATAAAAAACCGTCACTGGGCAGTACATGGCGGACAGGCATTTCTATTGGAATTTAATTAATTAAAATAGTATTATAATATTCAGTCAATTACTTTGTCAAAGCCCTGCTAAGGTTGGATCCTAGAGGGCAGAATCTCGCCGTGGACTATCCTGGGATGTTCAGGGGCGAAACGTTAGGTGGGTTTAAACCGTGCACATTTTTGTGACACACTCTGCTATGGGGTATAGAACCTAGGGAGTGGTTTGGTGCTGGTCGTGTCCGGTACCCGTTTGTGGTAGATACACCAGTTGGTTTGGGCTCACAGCATGCATGTCAACTGCTCATTACGTTTTTATATTGTTATTGTCGGCCTGTCTGCCATGATCTGTCATTAGTGACCGTATTTAATGCCAAAACAAGTTTTTGTTATTATTTAACAAATCATCTTAAAACAAAAGCCTTAGCAGCTGTGAAGCCACATTCCGTGTCTGGAAAACGTGGATAAAAATTTCCAAGAATAAATATTATTTTAGGTGTACACTGTTAATGGTTTCTTTTAGATAAATAAATTTTTTGAAAAAAATTAATAAAAGAATTTTGAATATGAAATAAATAAATAAATTGGCTAAAATAAGTGTTGTCAATGTGATAAATAGAAAGATGAAAGCAATAATATAAAAATAAAGAAGAGGTGTAAGTTTTTAATAAGACTCAGTACCTTTTTTATTTCTGCTTCTGTTTGACCTTTCGCTACTTTCCGATTTAAAATATCCTCGAAGCTGAAATTGAAAGCAAACAAACTTGCAACGTTAAAATTTTCCTTAGAAAATTTAGAAATATAATATCTTGTTTAATATACAAGCAATACTCAAATTCGTTGAGAAACTTTTTATTTGTTAATTGTTTTGTTTATTTTAGTACTTTTATTCAAATAAATGTCTAGGTGTTCCAGGCGCGGATGGGTGTTTGGCTATTTTAGTAAAGATAGTTGTACAGGTAACCTTGATAGTAGATAGTAAAGTTATATCTCTATATATTTTTTTAAATCATTGCGATAGCTTATTTATTTATTTATTTATTTTTGTCGACGCATTAAATGAAAAATGATTCAATTAACCGCACTGATCATCGCTAACAATCGTTACTGATTTTCTTATTACAATTTTGAACAAGAGTCACGGAAACTTCGTTAAAAACAGGTTTTCGTATTTAGGAGAAGGGGGTTTCAGAGAGATATGGTACCTAGTTAACAATAATTGTGGGTGACCATGTGTCTCGCAGGGACCTGGTTGATAGTAAAGGGTACCCGGTTAAGATTTAATATATCATATATATATATATATATATATATATATATATATATATATATATATATATATATATATATATATATATATATATATATATAAAAGCATCATACATCAGAACATGTTAAAAGATTGCAATTATGACAAATTATTTAGAAATCTGAATGTTGTTTTTTCATTTTAATAAAATTTCATTTAAGAAAAAATCCATAGTGGCATCTGCACCTAAATATATTCAGAAATATCCATTTTAATGCAAAAATAGTCAACATTAAAATATTTTGCTACCAAAATCATTTTACAAAACTAAAATTCCATAAATAGTAAATTCTACGTCTAAATGTCATCAAAATTTGCCAATTTCATGGGAAAAATTGTAAATTTCATGCAACAATAGCCATTTAGGTGCAGAAAACACAAAGGTCAAAATGTAGGTCATGCCTTTGACCTTTGATTTTGGCTTTATTTTCATCAGCATTTCTAGAAAATATGAAAACTGAAAATCCCATGTCATTATCTTTACATATATAGTCATTTTAGTGCAGAAAACACAAAGGTCAAAATGTAGGTCATGGCCTTGACCTTTGATTTTGGCTTTATTTTCATCAGCATTGCTAGAAAATATGAAAATTGAAAACCCCATGTCATTATCTTTACCTATATAGTCATTTAAGTGCAGAAAACACAAAGGTCAAAATGTAGGTCATGGCCTTGACCTTTGATTTTGGCTTTATTTTCATCAGCATTGCTAGAAAATATGAAAACTGAAAATCCCATGTCATTATCTTTACATATATAGCCATTTTAGGTCAGAAAACACAAAGGTCAAAATGTAGGTCATGACCTTGACCTTTGATTTTGGCTTTATTTTCATCAGCATTGCTAGAAAATATGAAAACTGAAAACCCCATGTTATTATCTTTACAAATATAGCCATTTTAGTGCAGAAGACACAAAGGTCAAAATGTAGGTCATGACCTTGACCTTTGATTTTGGCTTTATTTTCATCAGCATTGCTAGAAAATATGAAAATTGAAAACCCCATGTCATTATCTTTACATATGGCCAAGATATAGCTAGAGGTTGCTTATTTTGTGAAATGACCAAGCAACTGTGACCTTGACCTTTGATGTATTTATCCCAAAAGCAATCCCGACCAAGATCTTATCACAGTACATGTATGTGCCAAGTTTCTTTCAAAAATGTCATTTACTTTTCAAGTTATCATCCGGAAACCAATTTTTGATCACCGCCCGCCCGCCCGCACGCCCGCCCGCCGACATTCGGTAATCTAAGAACCAGGTTTCTACGAAAACCTGGTTAATTAGATATACATGTATCTAGAAATTTGATTGCTTGTAGTTATCTGTATGTTTTCACTTTTATATCAATATAAACATAGGTACAAGTTCATTGGACAGTTGTTACATTAATTTTAAATTAAAATATGTCATTTTAATTGCTTTTAGACTTTTTTTAAAAAGTAAATGCTCAATCAATAATATTTTAGCATGTTGAATTTATGTCTTATTGCAATTTATTCATTCTTTATTTTTATAATCGGGAACAGATAAACACTGCTTTTACATTTACATTGTAAAGGCCCATTACACATAAAGTAGTTTGTGGGAAACAAAATATTGTATTATTTATGGATAAATTCCGTATTACATATTACTCTTTGAGTCACTTTGTCTTAGAAATTCGATTATGTCAATATGTAATAGAAGATCCAATTGATTAAGTTTTGAATTGAGAATGTCGATTGTCAAGCACTTTTTCTGCATATGGTAAAAACTGTGGAAATTATACGCAAAATAAATTCCAACATAAAATGGTTGACTTTTTACGCATACAACGTAAGTGCAAGTAAAATATCAATTCGGTAAAAAAATCACCATATTTGACATGAATGGTTATCGCAGATGTGCAAAACGATTATCGGTTACTAATGGAACCAAGTAAATTCAGCACAGCTCAAGTGGATATGTGAATTTCCACCCGCCGCGGTTTTTTTAATCCACAGCAGTAAAATCCGCGGTGGATATCGATGGAAATTTTCTGTCCACTGCGTGTCGCGGTGGACGGTTTTGCCGGTGGACATCTTATAGTATGATTTGTCCACAGGATCCGTCGCGATCATCAGTTTTCAGGATTAAATACGTACAATCGAAATTTGCAAACCGTTATCGGACCTTAATTAGCAGCTGTTTCAGGATTCACCAAGGAGAAAATACCGATGCTTGTTTTTTTTTTTTTTTTTTTTTTTTTTTTTTTTTTTTTTTTTTTTTTTTTTTTTTTTAACTAAATTTTTAATACCGTTTGATAGAGTATAATACATAAGAATATATAAATAAAACATCAAAATAAAACAACTTTGTTATTTTTAACTGTTAAAATACAAATTCAAGAAATCAATCCAAGGCTTCTAAACCGCATCAATTTTAATCTGGAAACTTCATGTCATTTCTGATTCAAGTAGGCAGGTAACAACAAGCTTAATGCGAAAACTTAGTCGAATGATGAGACAGCAAAACAACTTCTTACAAAAGAGAAAGGGGAACTAAACCGTCCTTATAATTGGATTTTTCTTCCTCTCTATCTTTTTTTCTTCATCTATATATTTTTTCTTTCTCTCTATCTTTGTTCTCTCTCTCTCTCTCTCTCTCTCTCTCTCTCTCTCTCTCTCTCTCTCTCTCTCTCTCTCTCTCTCTCTCTCTCTCTCAGTGCTAATTAGGCAAGTTTTGTCGTACGTGTATATTCTGAATAATTGACTTTTTTAATATTTTTCTCATTGAAAACTTCCTTATTTATTTTTTGAAAAAAATAAATGCATTATATTCAAACTCTTCACTAAAAATAATATAGATAGATTGGTAAAAAATGTTGTCACAAACACTTGATCTCGTGTCGGTTCGTGGCGATCTAAAAATAGGTTGGTGTAAATAAAACAGTTATTAAAAATCTTTCATAAAGCAAAGCACTTCTCGCATCCCAAATAATAATTTTATTATATTAATTATCTGTGTATAAATAACTTGCCCGTTTTAATTTGCCACCTGGTCACGACTGCAAATTTGATTTGAAGACGGACACATGAAAACCTCTCAAGGTGTGATGATAAACATATTACAGGTGATTAAGAATAAGCATCCTACTAATTAGCGTTTCCTTACCGATCCCATCTGTGTTAATTAGTTAATTAGTTTGTCGGTAACATTTGATCGTATCACTGTACACTTCATATTTTCCGAGTCAAAAATTATTGAAGAGAGGAAATGGTTTTTTCGGGACGGGTTTTATTTCTTACCCCAAAAAAGTAATAAAATAAATAAATAAATAAATTATAATTAAAAATGTAAGAATGAAAAGGAAAGAAAGAAAAACGGGACAGATTCTCGGGCCTCGTGAAAATGATAACCATTTTAATTATAGCTGACCTAGCTGTCAAAACATTTGTAAAGGTTAACTTGTAAAAAACTCATGGTTGTATTTTGCTTAAAGATAAAACTTATTGCAATGTTATATATAACTAACAGTAATCAGTGAAGATCACAAGACCAACCCCCTCCTTTAAGGATCTTTAAAGATCCTTAAAAATCCCTAAATATGTCCTTAAAGATCCTTAAAGAGGCATTAAAGCCTCCTTAAAGCCATTCCATCTTTAAGGATCTTTAAGGGACCTTAAAGGACTCTTTAAGGACATATTTAAGGATCTTTAAGGAACCTTAAAGATCCTTAATGGGACTGAAATTTTAAGGATCTTTAAGGAGGCTTTAAGGATCCTTAAAGATGTCTCATCATGAAAAACTCAATTTTTTTTAATTATTAATGTAACGATGGCTATTATATTCATTCAGTTAAAAAGTATGATAAATTTTTAGTATATTTTGAATTTTTATAGTTTATACAACATAGGAGACATAGATAATGCTTGTCTGAATTCTAGTTTCTACATTGAGTTTTTGTAGAGGAGCCGTATGTCTTATCCTAAAAATACTTGTTTCTTAATTC